>CACRXP010001127.1:45874-102666 GCA_902702965.1 Spirometra erinaceieuropaei | reverse complement strand
CACTTGGTATCAATTGACTGCGACTGCAACATGATAGTTTGACATTGATTTTCAAAGAACATAAAAATAAAAATGCATGCTGTGGAAGACTTCTATAAAAATATTCCTTCTTATATACATTCGGCAGCACATAGGGTCTTTAAATTCCATTCGTGAAGGAGGTGTAATTAAGGTTTGAAAAACATGATGGTTTCTAAACAAGTTTCAAGTTCGCCTACAAATATTTTTTGTTTAAGGCTTCAGAATTGCATATTGCGCAGTGATGCAATATGCATTGCATTTTCCTAACCTTATGAGAAGAGGTCATTTAAGGCTCACAAAATCATACGATAAACGTGGAATATCTTGTATATGTCATAGGCAACATTAATTAAAACATAATTATGATAGTGTTCAAATAGACATTCCAGAGTAATTAAAAAGTTCATAAATAAACGCCATTTAAAAGCGGAAAGACGCTTTCGTTGGGCGATAGGTTTGAGGTTGATTCGAGCGCATTTTCAATGAAATGTATCAGACGTTATAAGGAGATAAAAATAAAGGCTAAAAATCATATTGTTTATTCAATATGCTTACGATAGTGAAGTCCGTTTAAAACCTGGCACCCTGACGCGACTGAACGTTTTGGGATAATGTCTCCTACCAAGTAAATCCTTTTTTAAATGAAAATTCACTTTTAAATTTTGATTAACGTTTTACAAGAAGTGTCACAAATTGTTTCACACGCAGCTTATGCAATTTTATGGTTTACGTTGGTGTTACAACAGAGATATAAGTCGACCGGATTTTTGCTTCGGTTAGTTCCCTCGTACCCAGGTTGTTTACCGCTGTCTGATCAGTGTGGTATCAAAACCAAAAATTCGTCAGCCTTGATCGACTATTCAGTCGACTTGCAGTAATCGCATGCTAGATCCTTAAACTCGATTACGTGTACTTGAAATGCGGTGATCGCATTGGCCGTTGGGGCATTGTGTCCATCTAGGGTCGACCTTTTTATGTGTGGGTGACCGTTTGAGGTCTTGCAAAGTTTGCCAAGGTCATTGTATTAACCAAAGTATTCCTCAGCGCACGCGCAAAAAAGCGATTTTTCGAAGCAGGCGCACTTTTTTGGCCAACAGGGGCGGATCCACGCAAAGTTCCTACGCGTAGCTGCCGTAAACAAATCTGGCCAGGTGGCTGAAGCGTCCAGTACTTCTGCCCTTGGGGCGTACAACTCTGGTCTAACCCAGTGTTAGTTGGATTTAGTTTGTAATTTTCAGGCCGAATTTTTCGAGCAGATCTGGGCAGTAAGACAGAAATGCGCTATATCCTGTAAAATTCTCACATGCTGGCAAGACCGACGTCGGTGTCTGTGACAGGAAATACTGCTCAAATTGCCAAAATCGTCATTTGGGTTTCGGCCCGCAATGAACGTATTTGCGTTGATGCGTTTCCCTGATACTCAAAGTCACTCTCTCTCTCTATTTGAAGTGCAACAGCCGCATATCAACAGGTTATGCATTCTTTTCTTATTGGAGGATCTTTGCGCCAAAATACTCGACGTATTATCTTGCTGTTGATTGTTTGGTGGTCTAGCAAAACGGTCTAAAAGCGTGTATTAGGCAAATGTTAACAAACCGTGGCCCCCGCAGACTCGTATGCACTGGCAGTTCGCTGACGCCTAGTTCCCTGCTGGTAGATGCGCTTGCGCTCCCGCTGGGCATACAGGTGGTGGGCATGGCTGCCCAGTCATCCTCGTACATATGATTCCTGTTGAGGTGTTGTTGGTGGTGGTGGTGGTGGTGGTGGTGGTGGTGGTGGTGGTGAAAATCGTAATCATTTGCTGTGTGGACCAGGGAATGTGGAGTGAAGCGCCAAGCAGCGGGCTCGACCGTGCCATCCACCACCGCCCTCCCCCGCCTCCGGTCTTTCTGACTCTGTCTTGACACCAGATCCAGAGACGTAACTAACAAGAGTGCGTTGGATGCTGAGCAAGTCTACTATCATCCTTAACTGAACCACACGCAAGTCACCGTGCCTGCTGCAGCTTATTGTGGAGCGCACGGTGGAAATGGTCGAAATCGACGGTCGAGCCGTTCTTTGGCCATCTAGACAGGAGCCCAGTCAAGTCTGTGCAACGTCTTCTTGGCTTTCAAAAGTTCGCACCTGTAGGCTGGTTTCTTCCTTGAGTTTTCTCCGCTGTTTCAATGATTACGACCGTGTACATTATGCCCAGACAACTAGGTCTCTGGCTGAATGATGAACGTCGTCATGAGACATTTGCCTGTAAAACTATCATCGTCACAGTAGTTGCGGAGCATTCAAGTTCACGACGGGAAGCATTTCCATGGAAACAAATGGCGATACGATATTTAAATTGTTGATTACACTGTTGCGGCTTGCGAGCCCGAAATGCCACCGTTTTTAGTATTGATTTTTCCCACAGATGCAACAGAATGTGAGTTTCCAGTTTTTCTGAAGTCTAAACTTCGAAACTTGTAAGTCCCAAAAAGGAGGGAACATATTTAAAGGTCAGAAACTCAACTGCTATCATGTTCGCTCTCATTGTGCGACAGATTTTCCAACCCACCTGCGGTGTTCTACATTCGCAGCTAAATCGTAATCTGCAGATTCATGATTTTAAAGCAATTTTTGAAAAAGTAGATGAATGTCCTATCCCAAGCCTGATTACGGAGACGGAACTCCTTGGGGAAAAACACCGGTACAATAAGAATGTTGGGAAACTACAATTTCTCCAGTGGATCAAGAGATTAACACAAGACTCGCATGTTACATCACGGTTAACGAATTAATGTCTTTCTGTTGTGCTTTTTGATGAGTAGTTTAAATGACTGTAATGCTTATCTGCACCGGCGAGCGTAATTGTCGTTAACTTTAAAAACTACCAAATCTCGGGAAGTTATAAGGGTTTTATGAGAAGCACTTAACAACATTTAAATGGATGACGCAGCCTATGCGCCAAACTCCGGGATGTTGGTTGTAATCTTCAAAATAAATTTCTGCTAAGCGCTTTACTGAAGCAGGAGACAGAGAAATCTTGATTAAAGTATGGTTTGTACGTCTTTTAAAAGGGGCGACAGTTCGACCCTCATTTCACCGTGTGCTCCACAACCAGGTGCAGCAGGCACGGTGACTTGCGCGTGATTCAGTTTAGGGTGATAGTAGACTTGCGCCGCATACACCGCACTGTCTCTCTTCTTCCGTTGCTGGATCTGGTGTCAAGACAGAGTCAAGAAGACCGGAGGAGGGTGAGGGCGAGGGTGTATGGCACGGTTAAGTCGCAGCTTGGCGTTTCACTTCACACCCCCTGGTGCACATCATACATTTGACCAGGATTTTAAACAACAACCAAAGCGTGGCTGGCACGACCGAAGCCGCACCTAGGCGTGCCATCACGCCTGGCTCAGATCCCACTAAGTGGGGATGCCATAAAGACCACATTAAGAAGGAGCCATTGCAGCCTGACTCTTAGACCACCAGCCGGCCACTCCACACAAAGGCACAACAGGTGGCAGACTGTGAAGTCCAAAATGGACGCATCAACCTCCGAAGTTGTGTGCGGATTGGTGAAAAGAAGGCCGCTCAACGATCAGCACGTAACAATACGCACCATTTTTCTTCGCTCGATCTTCATTTTTAACCTGCTGGCTGAGTCAGTCTGCGAGAACTATTCATGCCATTTGTAAATGCACCTAACCGTAACTGCTAGCTGGGAAAGGAACTTTATTTAGCACAAACCACGGCGCATTTATGGGTGGCATTTACCCCAAATTCGAACATTGCAATATCTACTGACAACACCCGAAGTCACTGCATCCACGTTACTATGCTGGGGTCCTCGCGAGTGGAGTTCCTATTTGCAAAAAATATGATTGGGCGTTGGTTCTTGATTTCCTCGTCCTAGTACTCACTGACTACAATTTCGTTACTCCGATGTTCACTGATCACAACATGTTCCAAGTTATCATTTTAACTTGCATTTCGCAACCTATAAGGGCTATGATTACAAACACCTAACTGTCCTTACACAACAGTATCTGCAAGATGAGGAAACAGAATTTCGCAAAAATTTAACAAATACCTCCTCAGCGAGGACGCGCGGTTTGTTGAGGGCCCTTACGCAAACCTTGATTGGGTAGGCGATTCTGCGGCCGGTCGCTTGCAGATGGGTCTCCAATTGGCGACCGAAAACCGGAAGTGGGCACTGTTCATCTGTGTAGAAATATAGAAAGCTGGGAGGTGAATGTCAACGGTGGCAGTGGCTGCCGAAACATCGTCCACGTAAACCAGGACAATTGGAAAGGTGAAATTTTTGTACAGTTAGCCTGTTCAAGTCGCACAGAATCTGTAAGATTGCTGTTCACGATAGCATTTTGTAAGCATTGTTACGTGTGACCAAAACAGTGGGCAGCATGCAATATGCGGACAGATCTATTTGTTTTGGCAAGAAAATTCTTGATTTAAACGTGGCCTTAATCACAGTAGAGGTCCTGAAAATACGTACCTACACCTTCACGTGCATTTGTGGGACAGGTTAAATCTGTAGAACGACTAGGCAAATATCCAAACGGGGCGAGGTCACTATCTTGCCTGACTACATCAAGACATAGAGGGGTCCATTTTTTGGCGCAATTATGACTTGTGTGACAGCGGCCACCAGGTAATCCATAAAGTGCCGGCATGACCCTTCAAGTTCCTGCGTTAGCACACTGGCGACAACAGAGACTGCGGCCAGTCACCTCAGCCTTCTTTTCACAGAAACCGTTCATACAAGCCCTCAAACTACCCTGAGCAAAGGTGAGTTTAGCATATTCGCTATGCATCCGGACACGTCGCGCCACAGCGACGAATCTCGTGCACAGCTCATTGTCAGACTCTCTCTCAATCCTGTTCAAGCCCCTGGCGAATTTCACATGTGTGAACGCCCTTAAACCCTCACACCGTAATTAATCTTCAGCGGCTGTTTTTACCTTCGCTGTACAGGCTTTAGGATTTTAGAACATTTTATACTGCAGCATGATACGCATAGCAGTGCAGTATACTCAGTCCGATTCTGATGTTCATAGAATTTAGGACATACTCATTTCCGATTAAAATTTTATAATTAGAAGGACTTGCTGGCAGATAAATGATATGACAACGTATAAATGTGCTCTAGGTGAAGCCTGTGTCATGCGATTCCACTCAAACTGCATGAGTGTGACTGAGCTTACTTAAAATCTAACTTTCCACTTCCCTCGCAGAAAAATCCGTAAAATTCTATAAATATGCACAGGAAAGCAGCCGATATTCCAATTTGCGCTAGCACCGTAAAAAATGGACAACACTGCGTGCTGGAATATACTGAGCTCGTTTCAAGTTATGTTGCAAATTTGGCTGGATAGATGTCTATTCATAAATCAGTATGAAACCTTGCAGGAATTAAATTAGCAGCGTCTCTTGTTAGGTAATAGCATGTTGTGCAACGTAAAACTTTGAGGGCGAGTGGTACAGGGGGACTTTGTTGGTTTCTGATACCGTAAAGGTACATATCCCTGTACTGGTCAAGTTTCCACGGATGAGGACATGACGACGTCCAAATGCAGGGTCTTCCATGCTTTTACCACTCCGTGGCTGTAGAAGGGCCTTCTTACGTACAGTCTCGTCCCTGTCACACGCAGTTTCAGAGGATGTTCTTTCAAGCTAGTAGTGGTGGCCAGCTCAAAGAATTCGTCGGATGCTAGGCAGCAATCCTGACTACGTAGCATTCGAAAGGTTTGAATTAAGTCGCCACGTAGTTGTCAGTAGTCCAGGGGAAAGAGGCCAAGATTGAACAGTTTGATTTCGTAAGATAGGTTTTTATGACCTCTGACAAGTTGGTTGCCCGTCGTTGGACTTTTTCGAGGATGGTAATATCTTTGACAGACCAGGGTCTCCAGGCCTGGATGACGAATTCTTACTGTGGGCACACAAACATCCCAAAGACCTTGCGAAAGCACTCTTCGTTGAACCTCGCAAATGCCTGCTTGATGAGATATGAGCTGGACATTGCGGATTTCGCTGCTTTCAAGCAGTGAAATAATGGCTTTAGTGAAAATATTATCCATACACCTAGATTCTTCTGAACCACTTCCACTGGCAGCGGTGTATGATTTACATAGTACGTCTTCCGGTGCGTAGAGCTGATTCTGTCAATTCTCAGAAGGTTGCATTTGGTAACGCTAAGTCGGGGGCGTCTGTGGCCTGGCCATTGCTCGAGTCGGTCCAAGTTTGCCTGTATATTTTTTGCATAGTCGTCGTTGCGGATGACGGTCCAAATCTTTATATCGTCAACAAACATGGCTATGTCGCAGTCCGACCCACGGATGCAGCCCTCAATATAGATGAAGAAGAGGATCGGGTCAAGAACGGAGCCCTGAGGTACTCCACTCGTAACCGTCACCTCTGCGGATTGCTGGCCACCAAGACAGACAGTCTGAGATCGACCGATCAAAAAGTGTTCAATCCACTTCGAAAGCTTGCCGCTTACCCCTATGCGGCTGAGCTTGTATAGAGGACGTTGGTGTGGAACACTGTCGAGGGCCATCTTGAAGACTGTATAGGCTACACGCACCACGTTTCCGTTGCAGGACGTGGAAATAGGCCATTCCACTATACCTCTGAGCCGACTAATTTCTAGTGAACTTAGCGATAGGGATAGGTTTGAAGTTAGCTTGAATGTTAGTCCTAAGATGAAGAAACTAGGCAAATAACTCGCTTAGCGATAAAGTCGGGGTTAGGGTAAGCGCCACGCTTAGGGGCTAGGGTCAAGATGGCATTTTTAGCTAAGGTTGGCTTTGCGTTTTACGCCAACGTTAAGGTCTACGTTGGGGTTGGAGCTCGAAAATAGGTTTTTCAATGGACGTTGGCGCGATATCATTTAAACTACGGGGGTGGATTTTATATTCCCGTGTCCTTTACGTTCTTCAACAGACTGACAAATTTATTTTGTCTTTTGATTGTAAACATAGTCAAACAAGCTGTTTTAACATTGCAGAAGCAATATACAGTTTGTTGCTGTTTGCTTAAAAATTCGCCATGTCAGCAAATAAAAGCTATGCCTTTTCGGGCAAGTTTATGTGCAAACTGTACATTTATCAAAACACTGTTTAGTCAGTATGCTGGCTGATTGTTAAAGTAGGCGGTTTGTAACGTTTTAAATGGTGATACCAACATGCCAATGTGTATGGGCCAACTGCATTTCATATTCGATAGTTTCAAGTTTAGAGACCGGTTCTAGAAGGCGTCAATATCAGACATAAACGCGCTACCTCGAATCCTCCATAACCTCTGTTCAACAATAGTAGACGCGTATGTCAACTAGCGTTGTCGGCGAAAAAAGCCAGAATCTGTAAAAGACGTCTTTTAAGTACGGCGAAATATAGTTATAATCCACGTCTCCGACGTAATCGGTTACTTAGTAGGAAAAATCTGACCTCCAGTCGCCGACATTTTACTGCGATGACAGTAACGTCGATACTTGTAATGCGTCCAGAATACAATGCATTTCTGGAATGAAATATATCCCCTTAAATGCGTGTCTATAAGTTCGTGAAAGCAGCCTATACCTTTGCATCCACTAGTGACTCTGTACTGCAAGTATGTTTTTGAATATTTGTAGATTTGTTCGGCCGAGCGAAGGGCGATTACTACCCGTGGAATTCGAATTGCCCAGAAATGTCAATCCTCACTTAGCTTTTACGATGCAAAGAATGGCTAATAACCGCCGCACAGAGTCTACCGTTAACGAGCTCGTACATTTCGCCAGACTCCTTTCAGCAAAATGAGCAGAAAATTTGAGTGGCTTTTTTCAGACAACGTGCTACGCCTAAAGTGTTAGCCCAATGAAGTTAGAAAGCTATGCATTCAAGTGAAGAGGGATATTCGATCTAAACAGCCATTCAACCGCACTGACTAATTAGTAATCGGAGGGGTTCTTAGTTTTTCAGCAAAATTTATAGTTATGAAAAAAAAACTTCATTTTAAGGCCAAGGATACCATACCAGTTGTACAGGTACTATTCTGCCGTTGTATGGCACAGATGTGAGGGTTTCGGGTCTTTAGTGGATTTCGGCCCATCAATAAGGAGTCGAACACCTCGCAGCTGTGCAATGCAGTGGCAGAATATCAGCGAAACACGCGTAACCGGGCTGTTAGTTAGTGGCTGCACACCTACTATGGTGTTTTTATCCTAAAATATACCACTAGTTGCCGGCCGGCAGTTAATGAATAGTACCGGTTATCGGCTGTAGTTGGTGGACTTCGGCCCAGAAATCCATACATCGAACTTCGATTTGTGTCCATAGATCCTAGTATATACTGATCTACTCCACGTTCGCAGTAACTTTCTGAGGGAATTAAAAAGGCACATCCTATGTTTTTTGATCGTAAACCTAGAAGCGCAAGCTCCAGAG
The DNA here is from genome assembly GCA_902702965.1 of Spirometra erinaceieuropaei. NCBI lineage: Eukaryota > Metazoa > Platyhelminthes > Cestoda > Diphyllobothriidea > Diphyllobothriidae > Spirometra > Spirometra erinaceieuropaei. Next base: position 94,234 of record CACRXP010001127.1, on the reverse strand, counting down.
AGCGCGCTTAGCTGACATAAAACTGGGATCGTATTTTCCCAGGCTCATCCTGAGATTTTCTAATGCAGTAGAGATAATTTCAAAAGTGTGCGAAAACAGAAAAAGAATGTATTTAAAAGTCCATTCGTGGCAAAAATAACAGGACCTATTGTGTACAGTGAGTGACCGACCTCAAAATGTAGGCTGAAAATCTGAAATGTGGCTTCGATTAGGAAGGTTTACTTAGGTGGTCCTTAAACATTCATTATCATGGATCATAGTACTAATATATTTCGGATTCGGCTGCATATCAGCTTTTGAATGCTTTACATTTTAATCTTTTATAGAAATCTAACTCCGTAAAAATGACTACTTAAGTAGCATACATTTTTTCAATGATTTTCTATGGTCATGAAAATTCGGATATATTTTAGAGAAACCCTAAAAAAATGTGCTTTCCTTCAGGCGATCGATAGAACAACACATCATCTTTATACGTTATACTCGAAAAAGGCGTATCATTAGATTTTGAAGTTTTCTCATTCCCGAATAAGTTGGAACCTGATCAGCCGTTGTATTAGCGCTTAGTGATTTCAGTCTACGATTTGCATGCGTTCCCTGTAAAGAAAACCACGTATTCGTCTATGCTTTTAACAAGATGCTATATAGAGTCCATAAAATTTTGCAATGGATGCGGACCATATTGTGCATTTCATGAGGAACAGTGGTAAACACAAGTACGATGCTGTGAATGGACATCGCACGGTCTTGAAAAATCTTATAATAAGAAACTTTTTCAAAACCAAATTATACCCCTTCTTCTAGTATAAAATATGAAGATGACGTGATTCTTTATCATTCGACTGGTTTCTATAAAATATATTTGAATTTGCAAAACCATCGAATATCAATGTACAAAATGCATGCCTCTTAATTATTCATTGCTTATCGACTACGGTTTCTACGGGAAATTTAAAAGCAGTGCATTCAAAAGCTGACGTCATGCCGAGTCCGAAGTATTATAGAATGATGTCGCAAGGAAATCACTTTCGCAACCGCGTTTAAGTAAGCCTTCCTAATCGAAAACGCATTTTAGTTTCAACCAAGATTTCATGAGTTTGGTCACTCACTGTATGTCTTCACCGCTTTTGTCATTAACTTTTGCCCGGCATTCACGGCAAATACCTTTTTAGTGCCTATGAAAATCATACTATGACCATCGTTTAGTCTGCTCAAAACAAACTTTGGGAGCGAATTGACCGTGAACACTCGACTTGCGAGTGGCTTTGGCTTCTTAATCAATGATCCCGCCAGCCTTCCATTCCAACACCTTGAGTAGTTGCCGTTGACTGGGCGTCCTACGGAGTGCTCGACCGTTCATTATGACGAGCAATTGTCCAAACGTCTGTATTTGTATTGTTTTTAAAATGTCACATGCGAGTTAACAGATAAGAAACTTTTTGGAGACCCGGATATTTCGCGTGTCAGGACAAGAAGACTTCGACTGACACTCAAGCGAGTCGTTCATATCTTTTTGGAAACCTTTCCTTTGCCAGAAAAGTTCAGTTGCGAAGTTTGTGCTTTAGTCTGCAACTTCCTAATTACCGCGCTTTCTCATAATAAATGCATATTTTTTAAGCTTCTGCTCGCCGCTATTAGTAAATGACAATGTGGCTGGACTTCCAGTTCCCTCACCCAATGGAAGGGGCAGCCGTTGGTTCACTGAAAACCAATGTGACCTACGCATCCAAAAATGACCTTGGTAGACTTGGTGCGGTACTTAGGTTCGAGGTTAATCTACATCGTCGACAGAATAGCTGAGCTTTTACCGAACTACAAAGAATAGGTTGGGACCTCATTCTGTCCTTTGGTTACGTGGCACTCTCTTCTGCTCTGACCTTTGATTGAATGTTCTGAAATCGCCAACGCCAACGGTCACTGAATCCCAGCTCAAGAAAGACTTGGAGACATGCTATCACATCCACCACCCTACGGCCGCCGCTTCCTTGTTGTTTCTAGAGAGGGACAGCAACGTTGCGCAGCCAACATGGATCTGGCGAGAAGGCCGTTAGCGTAGGCCGCCATTAAGCTGCTCTCCCGGACACTTCTCCGGACGACCTGTGTCGTCGCCTTCTCTCATTCCGCTGCCCCTGACTTCAGCCTCGAACTCGCTTACCTCAGCGCAGACCCAAACTTCGCTCTATCCCCCTCGCGATTATGTCGCTCGCAGTAGATGCAATGCTGCCATTTACGACCGCTTGTTTACTTCTATTGTTTAGACATAAACAATAGTTTCGGGGTCGCTTCACGCAGCCTTTGATTTAACCAGAGGTAGTTTTTGAACTGTGCCTTGATCTTCATCTACATGACGACCTTTTCTGTTCTGATCTCTGTCTGAATATCCAGCTGTTTATCAAGGACATAGGCTTTAGTTCAAAGCAGTAGCAGCTGCATGTTTTGTACGGCAGTAGTAGAATTCTTTATCTCAACTTGTCCACTTTGTTCTGTTTGATAAGCAGATTTTGAAACCGGCGGAGAATGCTGACAGCGGGACAAATCCGAAGACGATTTTGAACTTTAGATTAGGCTATTATTTCTCCCATTTTGAAGGCAAGTGTTTTTGATTCCTGTTGTTTGTCAGTAGCGCTGTGTTCCAAAAACTACTGGAATTCATTTAAACGTCCGAAAGCGGCGTCGCGCACCTTAAAATAGGATTACGGGCAGTGTCATTTAACAGGCGCCTGTCACACATTGCCGTATAAAGTGTCCGTATGCACCTAGATTTGGAAACCCCGTGGCGTGGTTCCGAAAATCCACGTGGACAGGGTAACGCAACTTCTGGAGTCTCTCTGCAAATCGCATAACCATACCAACGTTCATCTACGTATTGGAATAACGGGAGTCCTCAACGACTGATCAAACAGTGCTCGATAAGTCAGGCTTTGTGAACGTTCTGTCAGCAATTCTACTGATCATTTCTGACGTTCCAACTTGGCTCCGCCAAGCGCAATTTTTCTCAGTAAGCCAACCGAACGCTGGACCAGCGAACGGAGAAAAGCTTGAAAGCAAGTATGAAAATAATCAGCAAATGACCCCGTGCGATGATGCTGTTTTTTGTGTTTTTGCGCTCATGCATTGGCTCCGCTCAACGTATGGCTTCTATGCTCGATGATAGATAGTCATTCGGGGTACAGGTTTGCAGGCTAGCCAACCGCAAATGCCAAGGAGATTAATTCCGAGTAGTCGGACACACCACGTGCTCCCAGGCATGAGTACAAACACGTGCGGTTGTCCCGTCTCAGATCTCACATCCACTTTCTAACTGCAAACCGCTCACAACTGATGCAGTAAGATTTCGCTTCCACGTTTGTGAAGGCACACGGCCCGACTGCGTTTGGTCGCAAACCACCACCCCTGGCCGCCACGCAATCGGACGGGCAATGGTCATCCGTCTCAGGCATATGCATTTTATTTAACTGCTACTATTGATAACCTACTTGTTTTATGGAATATAATCCTCTGAAACGCAACATTTCGATTAAAAAATCTCTTTCGCATTAAGGGCCTTTAAAGACTAGAAATAGTCGGATTCTACGCGCAAGAATTCGAAGTTCTGTGCTAATTTATGGTTTTCTTCCTTCTTCTCTTAAATTGAAACTGCCTTATTGTAACCTCACAGCGACTCAAGCAATATAAGGAAATTGATGCTTAGCAAGTTTACCAAGTTCTTCCTTTAACATTGGCGAGAGCTCCTCCAGTATGGCAACGCAGGTGCGATGGTAGGAGGCCGAAATCTCCACGAGATCTACCAGGGCCTTCCCACACTCCAGTATGGACATCGATTCAAAGTTGTAGAGCTCATGAAGGGCTTTTTCCTATAAAAAATCAAAGTTTGAAAATAAACGTACGCCATTGGAAACCAATCACAAATGTGGCTCTGGTATTCTAAAGTTCTGATTCGGAAAGTTCGAGGCAAATTCGCCCAGACATTATCGCATTTCAATGTATATGTTTTATTGATTATTTTTATGGCAACTTTAGAGTTCTAATTAGTAGAATAAAGGTATTTGAGTACCAATTACGATCCGAACCACGGAGCAAGTATCATACCAGGCAGAAATTCGCCACAGACTATTCTGGTGGACAAGACTGCGGAACACTTAGTTTTTAAATGGTGACCTTTCAGGTCAGAACTTGCCTTCATTAACTGAGCCTCTACCTCGAGGTCCTGCTTGATTGCATTGAGCTGTGTAGCCTTTGCTGTGCGTATGAGAGCTTTCTGAGACCGTTCCTCATCGAGTATATTGCCAGTGGACCCTCCGTTTCCAGTGATAGAAGTGACGGGTAAAGGGCGTGCACAGTTGAAGCTGGTCTTTTGCTGAGATGGTGACCTGAGCGGGGTGCTCAGTGACTTTGAGGAGGTGGAGAGATCACTCAGACTCTTTTCCATTTGCGGCGCCTTCGTTGAGAGTTGCTGCCTGCATGTGCCTTCGCAGTGTTCTGACTATTTATAAAACAATAGTTGTTACTGACCGACTATTTAGTAGCATGAATATTTTTATCCTTCAACTCCTGCTTCGACCTACCACAGGTATTTCAAGGGGCGGAGACGACAGGGACTGCATCAGGGGCGACAGTTCGTCCGTTGAATCGTTAACGTTGACAGAGCCAACAGACAACGTCGAGGCTGCAGCCGCCCGTGCTGCCCTCTCGCTGACTGAGCGTAATTCCCCACCTGCTCGCCAAGCCTGCCTCCGAGATTTCACCAGTTCCCCGTTGGGCGCGACAGCCTCCGCGATTCGGCGCAGGGGAGCTACGACGGAGGACTTGACACGGTTACCCCAGTTGAGCCTTGCGCAGGCCATTTGGCTGGCAGCCTGACCGCATCCAAAGAATAGGTGGCTGGAAAAAAAAGCGAGGGTTTGGATCAAATAATTATCCGTCTCGCAGCTTGTAGGGATCCTTAACTATTTCTGGGTGAAGCCTCTGAAGTGGCTTCGCCGTTCTCCCTTTCCGTTCTCACCTGACTCCTCTCCGAGTCAATGCGGAAACATAGGACAGGTCAACAGGGCACTATGTGTCCTCCAATGCAGTTATGTGCTTTAAAAGTGAAACGTTTCACCGAAACAGATTTATTGTGCTGCTGGCGTTTCGGAGGGTTTGACCAGCTTGTCATTGTCAAAACGATAAATACACCAAATAAAGCAAACGTGTAAGCCGATTTCGGATTTATTCAGCCCTGAGCTAACCAATCATCTCGCTTCCCCGCCATTTCGGCGGATGTCCGGCGGGCTTTGCCGTTTCATGCGTTAAGAGTTGTCCTATCGATGGAGTGTGGTTGAGCCTGTTCGGTTTGCTAATTCTCCCATTATTCTGTCGGGCGATTTCGCTTTTCACAAGTTCATTGTACCCGTTTCGCAGTAAGCCTTCTGTATTTCAGAAGACATGGCTTTGTAATGTGCAAAGGGGTCACTGTACCCTTTGGAGTTGATTTCTAAATACTAAACGCCAGTAATTAAAGTCCTCTAGCTCATCCGGCCTAAAACGGTTCCTCCTTAAAAGGTAAACATGTAGTTAATACCCCATTGTGCATTGCGAGCTGAAAATGTTGTGCTAACCTCCGAAAAGTCTATTGGGGTTCATGCAGGCGTGCCTACAATCATAGTCCGCCTTTTGTAACGCAGTTGCAACACCAGCGGTCGCAATCTATTTTTTTAAACGGCTGTCGGGCTTTCAATAAATGACAGCATATCCTTAGGTTGCACCAACTGGCGACGAACCTATGTCGGAAGTCTATGGATTATGTCTACACCGAAATGTCAGAACTGCAAAAAACTGTCTCGGCGGGTTTTTCCTAGTTATCAAATTATTTGTATTACGTAATGCCTGATTTAGATATAGATCTGTAATTTATTGAAATTAGGAGGTCTCGTCATGCAGACACGCGGAGAAGTGTGAGGGTTAAATGGAGAGGAGGGTTTGCCGGACAAGGATCATCGGCAGTCTGACGTTTTAAGTAATGACTCTGCCAATCCCTCAGGAGCGACTTAGAGTCCTTGCGCTGCTCTTATTATATGGTGAATTTATCCTGAATTTGCCGTTCCCTCGCCGTGACCTGTTTCACCCTCGCCCTCTTGTCCACGACGGCAAATGGTCGAGGCCGTGGAGGAATACCTAGCGCCACTCGGAATAGGAATTTCTCATTGTGCTGACTCGACAATTTGTCAGCAAGTAATGCATTTAAACGCTCCGGTCTTTGCCAAAGGAATTAGGCCGTGGTCTGTCAAGTTCAGTACAGCTGCGCGACGAGTGAACTCCTAAGGAGACGCCTTGATCAAGCTGTCTCGCGAACCTTCCCAGCAGCAAGGCTTCAAATATCATTTTATACTAACCCTATTTTACGCGGAGAAGGTAAGGATAAGTTGCCACCGCAGACCACCTCAATGTGCATATATTCCTTCACTTGCTCCTGTGGAACAGGTTATATTGGTCGCACGAGTCGGCGCTTATCCAAAAGAATACGCGAACACCTCCCGGCATGGCTGGGAAAAGGCAAAACGAGGAGTATAAGCAGCGCCATTCTCGCGCGTGTTGTCGATTCCGGACATCGTGTGGACCCCAATGAAGCTTTTCGTGTGATTTATAAGGTCCCATCGAGCTACCCTAAGCTACTAGGGCAGTGCCTGTTAGCGACAGCGGAAGCGGCCGCCATTAGGTTACGAAAGCCAACCTTATGCGCTCAGAAGAACCACGTTCAGGCTCCGCGCCTACAGTGGTCGAAGGTTGACTAACGGTGCAACTCCCCCGCGCACTTGCGCTCTCACCCCGCCCCTGACAATGACTATTATTACCCCCACCCCCTCCCCCACAGTCCCCCACCCCGCCTTTGTTTAAGGAGTACTTTTATCGACTTCTCTTATCGCTTGCATGTTTTACTTCTACCCCGTTCCTACATAACTGTACTGGCCCGACGAGAATTTATCGAAAGCTACGTATGCTCGCCACCTCGTCTTCAAATATAATTACGTTGGAGAGACCGATTGACGGATACTGGCACGAATGTACCGACATGGGCTGACCGTTAAGAAGTTGGACCCAAGGTCGGACTTGCATATCTCTCCGAACGGGATGGGTGTATTATCAGTTTCGTGCCAATGGCAATGTGGCACAAGGCAGATACAGGAAGCCTGCTCTGTTAGCCACCTCCCCTCCCCCCATTATATTTTAGAAATCCTCTTCACGGGCGAAAGTGGAGGTGTGAATCAGCAGGGGCCGCCAATTATCGTCGCGGTCCCCGAGGCCGGCGGCGACGCAAGCCACCGTGAAGGGGTGGGGGGCGATTCGGTCCCCCGGTCGGCATTGGCGACCTACACATCATGCGAAACGCGCCATGTACTGAGAGCTGGACCTTTGAGTCTACAGTCTCTGAAGGTGGGTGGCTGAAATCGTTACTCGAAACGTCAGACCGCAAACAGACCCCTGCCTGTAAGCGCCACTACTTACTTTTAAACTGATCAAATTGCGAAAAGTCTCGGGGGGAAGCTACGGTGGGATTTGGACAGTAAGGGCAAGGCCTAAGTACAGCCAACGCTCCTATGGGGTCCCACCGGACGCCGTGAGTTTAAGCCCGTTTGCATCTAATACATCATGCAAGTTTGCAAAAACTATTATTAACTTCCTGTTTTGACAGTCCGCCTGGAAGCAGCGTTTTCATTACTACTAAAACTCCAGATTATTTTTCAAAATGCCAAAAATAATGGACGAGCACACTTTGCACTGTAAGGAACCCCCTTGTTGCCTAACCTCTAAATCCCTAACCGCCATGCAATTTAAAAATAAATGTTGAACACTCAATTTCTCAAAATGTAATACAGGGCACAACTTCATACTGTATACCATTGAACAAGTTGTGCACGTCATTTACCCGGAGGTTATTTTAAAACAGCGCGGACGGGTTTGAAAACCGACGACAGTAAACAATGATCTCCAAAATCTTCGTCCACTTTCTTACATTGGACTCTCAGAATTTGCACAGTTCAGATGTTTATGTGAAAGCATTTGACATTTGTAGATCATACCATGGGGGGGCCTATATACTACTTCCCTCTAACTTAGTCGCCCTCTTGGAGTTAGCGACCCAACTATTTCTTAAGTGCTTGCGCATACTGCTCAACTTTCTGAACACTCACACCGTTGTCTCATTTTACAAAAACTGTTTGTAGATTGTTTACACATTTAGTCTTGTCGCAGAAGAGCATGTGGTACTTCTGGGAGGTATTGTAAAGACCTATGACTCAAAAGCGCTTTCGAGCGTATGAATAAGGTGCTAGCAGTTAGCAAACAACTGTAGACATAGCATTGTGCAGGTTTTACAAGTTGTCAGGTAGTTTTGTTTTTTCGAATAGTTCAACCCAGAAAACTCCATGCGTCATCATTCTCTGTTTGCAAAAAGGTACTTTTTCTGCGTTTGTTTATTCTTCTTCTACCATTGCCACGTTGCTCTTTATAGTTACAAAGCTACTTATAGCCATTTAAAAACGGAAGCGAAGTTGGGCCCTATCTTGGCCCTCTTTTGTATTGAAAATGTTCCAATCTGCTGTATTTCGCCGGCGTTTACCCCGAATGGATAGAGACGCGACCCTGCTCTTACTAATCTTTATTTGCCTGCAAATACTCTTTTTTATTTTGTCATCTTTAAATACCTACAATCGGACATCTGCTATGGATTTGTCCATGGTGCATTTGAGAAAATGGTTTTGGACACAACCAAGAAACGGGCAACATCCTGACAATTACAAATATCATATTTTTACAGGCATCCGTTGCCAGCAAATTTAATTTTCAAAAAAACCTTATCAAAGCAAACGCAAAATGTTCCGGACCAGATGAACGTAGAAGACAGACACGCTATCACCCACGTCTCCTGGTTCCTCATTAACAATTATTGGTGTCAAAAAATTACTCCTCTAGATGTTGTGGGATCAAATGGTCATTGAAGCACACCTTCTCTTGGAGACAATCATTCGCAAAAGTGTCTTGTTACACTCGGGCTTTAAAAGCAAAGGCCTTTATCTTATGCTTTCGTCTCAGTGCTCGGGAATTGCTTTGAAAACTGTGGGGTAAGGATCGGCTTAAGGCCCCCAAGCATTTGTGGCAGACAAATAATGCCTACTATACTTATTTAAGGTGGTTTTAGTCCGACACGAATATTTCGGTTTGATGTTTCATCGTACAAGGTCGGGTCGTCTGTTGTAGACGGTATGGTGCATTATCTAAAATGACCTCAGCTCAAAGCGTTGAGAAGCGATCATTGTGGACACGGAATGCTTATTTTCTAATTGTCCTGCTTAATTTTGGTCCCCATATGACAATGCATTGGCCATTTTCCGCCCGAAAAAAATAATTTATGAATTATCTATATTTATTTTGTCATTCCTCTATGCACACATAAGCTCCTCCCGTGAAACACACACTGCCACCTATCCCGTAAGACAGGTACCTTTGGCTGGTCGTGTGTGTTTGTGGTCTTTCACCCGATCGCTGCCAACTGTGAACTATCAGTGCTCACCAAAGTTTGATTAGCTTTGAAAGCATGGAAGATCATGCCAGACTTCTTCTGTTTCCCGTGACGTATCACGCCTTCTCTTTCGTTACCTTCCATCTATCAGTGGTCGTACTTCAAGCCAAGTCGCCTACTATGGACTGGCTCAGCGGATTTATGACGAAGGAAGGTCGCATTCCCCCTTCATTGAACGTTATGTTTCAGTAGTTTGGAGACCAGGCGAGTCTAACTGTGTTAGGCGGGGCGTAAAAGATAAAATGACGTAATTAAGTTACTCAATACAAACAAAGATGTGAGCTCCAGAAACTACTTGCTAAGAAGTAGAAGCAATCGATGGAGCAATATCTTTATTCATCTGACGTTTTCGATTCACCCTGCAACCCATTAACGGAGACAGTGGCAAAAACGGACGACTCGTGCTCAGGAAGTTGCAGTATTTATAGGATGCCGTCGCTATGCTACCGCATACCTATGTTAATTAATCGCTCTCCCCCTCATCAAGAATTGTTGTCCGCGGGTGCGCTAATAGCTTGATGGCCGGCATACAAGTTATTAATTGCTGAAATTTCATCAGCCCTGTTGGAAGCTGGCGAGATGATTGCTCAAACTTCTGGCAGAGCGATCTGCGCGCTCCCCGAGTGGTTAATTACTTTGACCAGACTATGCCTCCACACGGAATATGGAGTTGGGATATCGCTCACGTGTTGTGCAGGGGAAAGTGGTTAATTACCATAGGTAAGCAGTAGCATAGCGACTGCATCTTATATAAATACTGCAGCTTTCTGTGCGTGAATCACTCGTCTCTGTCACTGTCGCTGACGATGCGTTCGAGTGGAGATCCGAAACGTCTGGCGGCTAGATCGCAGGTGGTAGCCAGGTATGGGGACGCTGACGGCGACCTTAATCTTAATCCTAACCTTAACTCTAGCCTTAACCTTAAAAGTTAACCGTTAATCCTAACGGCAACCCTAACCCTAACTGAAATCGTAAACGTAACCGCAGCCCTTGGACATAGCCCTAACTGGAAAACCTAACCGTATTACTGAAACCTTTTCGTACGCTCAAACCCTAACCGTAACTTGAAAACCTAAGCCTAAAGGCATAAACCTAACCCGAAAATCTAAAATCATTAACCGATACACCAATCCTAACCTCAAGCGTAAAGCGGAGGCCAAATGTGTCAGACGTGATTATGGAACCCCACAAAATAGCCCCAGTAAAAAACCCAGCCACCTGGTTACCAACTGCGATCTAGCCCGTCTGGCGAATAAAACCCCTGTTCCAGCGATCGTTTCTACTTCTTATCAGGTTACTCAGCGTTCAGTCCACTTTAACTGCTGCTGCTGCCCATGCACCGCTACAGGCCGTCCATTCAGCCGGCTACTATATGGCCGAGTGAGGCATTTTGGTGGAATTTACACCCCCTGCTGGCATTTTTTCCAGCTGACATCTGCATCTACTCATCATCCTCATCATTCACCGCAGCTGGCCGGCGCCTTGTAAGAAAAACTGCTTGCCCGCGCGGGCGCGTTCTCGTTTACGGACGCAAGTGTGTGCACACTGACTGCAGGAGTCGATCCGGCAAACCACTTGGAGAGCATCACTACTGCCAGCGCGACCGCGCCATCGTACGCGTGATTACTGATCACGCGGCCGAAGCTGGCGAAGGATGCGCGTAGTCAATCCCCCCGATGTACGCTTTCGGCCAGCGTTAAATTTATCGAGGCAAAATGTCGGACTTCCGGCTGGGCTAAGTATATCAGAGTCAGTGCCTTATGATGGGAAAGAGAGCATAAATTACACTAGGCGAGAGTGTAGCCGGCAAGCAGGTCTGTACTGCTTTTTCTGGTGAAGAAAATTCAGCACCAGAGGCTATTGCCTACGAATGTAAGGAATTTAAAGGACATGTTGGCCAGCACACGTCTGTTTTTGATAAATCCTTTTTATAGATATTTTGGCAGATTTTGAATAATTCATATTGACCGAACTGTGAAAAACTCGGCACCTCGGTGGGATTCGAACCCACGCAGTAAGTGGAAGGCTTTAGTACAGCCAACGCTCTAATCACCTGAGCTACGAGGCCCCGCCGGACGACGCGAGTTTTATCACATTTGGGTCAAGTTACCCGCCAAACCTACTGCAACGTCTGGAATCCATCAAATCTGATACAGTAAGTTGACTGCCCAAACAGCATTTCCTAAGTAATTCACCTAGAATCCACCAGATGACTACCAGGCTCACGTAATTCATAGGTACTTTTATGTACGTTTATATGGCTATAAAAATAGAGAAAGGATCCGGGCAATTAGATAATTATGCTATAGCTCGGGTTTTTTTGGGGGGGGGGAGTGAAACACCAAAATTCCATTCAGGATCAGGGTGAAGGTGGGACCCCGGAAAGGTAATTATATGCGGGCGACTGGCTTGGTGGCTTTGAACGATGACAACTGTGGAACCTGTATGAAATCCTTCTGTTTACACAGAACCGGTTCGTGTAGCCTGATTGCAGCCGCCTCTGCCGTAGCCAACAGGTGCTATGCCAGCAGTTTTTGATTGGTTGACGGAATTTTGTCAATAACTTTGGAAGTCCTGTCCGGCATCTACATGGTGATCTGAGTCTATCGTGCTTGCGAGAGTAAAGCTGTTGATTTATTTTTCTATTTAACCCCTTCCTAACCATACAGGGAGGTGCCCCCTTATTCTTTTGGGCAAACGCCGGTTCGTGCGACCTATATATTTTGCTCTACAGGGGCATGTGGAGGAGTGAATACGCATGTGTTCTAGGATCGCAGTTTGTCTTTGCTCTCTCTATATAGGATTGGACTAGTGGAGAAGAGTACACGGGTGTCCATTGCAGGGAAGGTCCGTGATACAGCTTGAGTTAGGTGTCTTCTCATAAGTTCACTTGGCGCGTTTCCTTGAAATTGGACCCTGCCGAAGAGTCTTATCTTTCATGCCATGTTCTTAGATGTGACTTGATCAGGATAACCCTTCTAGCGAAAACAGGCTTTCAATGATCTTAAGCTCTTTCTTGCCGCCATCAGCTGAACAGGCTCTTCTCACTCTTTCTGTCGAACAGCGGACTAAATCACTTCTAACGTTTAGCGGTACGAAACGCCCAAAATGGATGCATTGTCCGGACCACGTTTTCTTACGATAGGCGCTACGTCAAATATCGCCGTTAGGCCTTTTACTCAGAAACACATCCAGAAGGGGAGGTGGACCGGACTACAAGGACTCTTCTTCGTCCAGTGTGAATTTCATTGATGGTTGTGCTTGATTTATATCATCCAGTAGAACTGAGACGCCACTTTGTTTCAGTGCAATCGCGAATATATCATCCACGTATCTCCCATAGTATCTCAGACCGCTGATCTGGTGGCGTAGCTGGAAAGCCTCTAGCTTGCCCCTAAATATGTTTTCCAAAAGCGGACCAAGGAGTGAGCCCGTAGCTACACCGTCCATCTGTCTATATAGATTGTTGTCAATTAGGGACTGCGCGTTTAAGATACACCTTAATAACAAGTCCTTGAGGGCATTTCCTGGAATTCCTATATCCTGTTGATTGACGGCAATGAAGTCACAGAGATAGTCGACCATTTCCGTGACCGATACGTTCGTGTAGAAGTGAGATATCTAACGTAGACATAACCAGTCCGTTCAGATCAAGGCCTTTCACGCCGTAAATGAATCCAAAGGTTACCCGATGGCTTTGTGACGACAGTTGATACTGCAGAGCCTTAAGTTTCTCCACTAGGTCTTTGGCATCACATGTTACGGCGAGTTCTTCATATCCAGGATTGGACGAACAGGTGTGCCATTATGCGGACCTTCTGCAACCCGTGTATATGCGCGCCTACGGATCGGAAACGCTTTACATCGTGTTCGCTTATAAATCCAGTCGCCTAAAGTCTTTTCAGGCAGTCGGTCAGTTGTGCCTCAGTCTCATCGGTACGGTCCTTCCCCTTTTTGCCTTTCTAAACTTTTCCTGTTCCAACAGGATTGACTGTATTTTCACAGTGCAGCCTTCCCTGTTCATCAAAACAACGCCGGTTCCTTTATCTGACCCAGTTATTAGAATATCGTTGGTCTGTTGGAGTTTTTTTTAACTTCTGAATGTATGACTCCGATATTTCCGGCCACTGTTTAAGTACTGATAAGAGTATTCGACCAACGTGGACTGAAGATTTTATACGCTGATGGAAGCGAATATGCAAATCCCAGGTTTATGTTGTAAAGAAGATGAACACACGATCTCAGGGACAGTAGGTGTATTATTCTGAGCTTTCGGTCTCGTACAGGAGGCCATCGTCAGAGACTGTGAGAATGTGGCATCATATCGTATCATGCGGCACTCGTATCCCCCCTTCATGGCTTGACTACAAAAACTGCTCATTTGATGTCGCATTCTCACAGTCTCCTGTACGAGACCGAAAGCTCAGACTAATACACCTACTGTCCTAGAGATCGTGTGTTCATCCTCTTTACATGTTATACGCTCTCTGCCCGAACTGGCCGTAGGTCGTGTGTCTGTTTCAGGTTTTCGAACTCTGGCTCTAACTCTAGCTAGTTGAATTTCTAAGGAGAAAAGCAAAATTTGCGACCCGGCGATAAGGCCTTGATCGAGGTTTTATCAAGCGATATAGACGGATAATTGCGTGCGCATCGACTTTGATCTTCAGGAATTTTCAACTGTAGTCTGCCTTTGAAACGCACCGAAGTAGGGAGGCCATCTTGATTTCTCTACGTTTTTTCGAAATGAACTGCGCATAATTCTCAAACTGCTGTTTCTTATTTTCGTCCAGATGGCCGGTTATGGCTGCTCACCGACACACGTGACGCCGTAGTCCTTTCACCTTTATAAGGGTGCTCTTTAGTTCATTTTCGGCACGTCTTCTTTAGGGAACACAGGTGATACCCGTACGAAGCCGTCGCATTGCTGCTTAGAGGGAGTTTGGTTACTTGTTTATCTAATAAACCAGGCTCTTACTTTCGCCTCCACAACCTTGGTACCGAGTCGTAGGTACCCATTAGACGTCTTCAAAAGCACGGGATCTTTAGAATGCTGTATTGTTTTTGGAAGCCTGGAATGCAATAAACCGTAACTAGACATTTGAGATTCCTAAGTATTCTGCATGACGCTGCATCCGTTTCTTTTCGCTAAAGGAGGGCTCGCGTGGATTCTAGCGCGGAGACGGGTGACGAACTGAATGCCCATAGTCTAGATAGGTGAAAGACTGCAAAAAGAGGATTTCAACGTTAGCTGTTTGGTGACAAAGTGTTCATCAGGACGGGAAATAGGACGCAATTTCAATTTCTCTAAGCCTATCACTCAAGTCCAAAGTAGCAATTTTTTGCGCAGGCACATGCTTCTATTAAATCCTCGCCTGCTCTTTAACTGCCCGTTTTCGCGATAGTTTTTTTTTCAAAAAAACGGCATTCCAAGTGAAGCCTAGGAGTAACAGTTACGAAACCCCGGATTGATCCTGTTGAGTACAAAAGGAGTCTGAACTTTTTTCAGAAAGGTTGAGTCAGGAAATAACGTGAGACACCAGGAGAGATTCCCTACAAATCGGAGACGGGGACCGTCCAATGCAAAAAAAACAGGTAAGAGTATGGTGTGCACTAGTATAGTTTTGAAATCCAGTATATATAAGTTTGGCCTGGCCCGACCTGTTGCACTTTTGGCGAGTTGTATATATTTTTAGCATTGGAAACTTTTCGATGCAAAGTGAGGGTCTGAGGCGGGGTACTACAAGTTATTAGGCCCACTTATGTCAGTTTTATAGAAAGGAAACTGGTAGAGTGCATGCGCTGGTTTTAGCTCAAGTATTGTTAGTCAATTGCCCGAATAAGTCCTGCAATTTCTTGCAAATACCCACTAAAAATTTAAAAAACAGTTTGACGTAGCCCATGAAAACTGAATCACTACAACCTAATTTAGCCTTAGTTTCCGTGTCAATTAGTCCCTGTATTTAAGAACTATGCGGTCGATTGATCTGCGAAGCCAGAAGATACTGACAAATGTTAAGGCTTACCGCGTCGTTTAATTTACTCATAACATGAACAGTCGGCAGGAGGTGACATTAAGTCCTCAGATGGAAGTTTGTAGCAAGAAATATCGTTGCAGGTAAATTGTATTTTTGTTTAACACAATATTAATATCATATTTTTAAATTATTAGCGCCTAATATAAGGTTTTCCATCTACCTGTGCTTACTCCATGTTAAATGTATTTGCCGGCTGGATAATACACATTTTCTCCAGATGTCCGAGCCGTAATATAATTCAGATTTGGGGACGAATGTTCTCTGACTAGCACCCTTACTTTATTAAAAAGGTCGCCCCACCCATTACACCCGCACTTTGAGACTTTTAAATCAATGTGACTTATTTGCGATTGATGTTACCATATATTTCATCATCAAGGTTATTAAGCCTTCGAAGAGGTCGCAAAAATTCCTAAAATAATAAGATATTGATGTAGAAGCATTCCATTTTGTGAACAACCGATACTCCATTCGTAACGAGATAGCGTGAGGTGTGAGACAGCGATTCATTCCTCTGAATGCAGTTTGCAGTGGAGTTCTGTTTTCGACATGAAAAATGGGAAAAACATTTATGCTAGAATTTGAACAATTAATTACTTTTAGTCATTTCTCCACTGCAACTGCAGACTTGCACACCCTCGAGAATCCCATAGGTCACGAAACATGAAGTGAATCAGTACGGAGTTTAGATGATAAAACGTTTGGGAATACGTCTACTGGACACAAACAACGAACTTTTCATTTGAATAGAAAGGGCGGACTGTCGGTTAGAAGGGCTTTTTCCCTTGCTTGTGTACCTCAACGTGAGCCTACGTTGGGAAGTGAAACCATATGACTTGTAAGGTTGCCATCTGACGGGATAACTTGGACCTCGCACTCGGTCCAGTGTTGTGTGGAGCGGCCGGCTGGTAGTCTAAAAGTCAGGCTGCAAAGGTTCCTTATTAATGTGGCCTTTATGGCACTCCCACTCCATGGGATCCGAGCCAGGTGTGACGGCGCGTCTAGGTGGAGTTTTGGCCGTGCCATCCACCCTTTTGTTGTTGGTTAAAATCCTGGTCATCTGCTGTGTGACCAGGGGGTGTGGAGTTGAGCGTCAAGGTGCGAGCTCGACCGTGCCATCCACCTGCGCCCCCCCCCCTCCGCCTCCGGTCTTCTTAGCTTTTTCTTGATGCCGGCCCAGGTGGACGAGGAGGAGCGAATGCGGTAGGTGCTGTGCAAGTCTGCATTCACCACATACTAATTTACGCAAAAGTCACCGTCACTGCTCCACATTGCTGTGGCGCACAGGGTAGACACCGTCGACAACGACGTCGAACTGTCGTAAGTAAAACAATATCCCCAAAGAGTTACCGAACACACTCTTGGAGACCCAGGCTCTCAGTTTGGAATCGAAGTGGCGCGGTCAAACCCTTCCTTATATACTGTGCAAACACAAGGATTTTCCAAACGTGTCGAAGTGCTTTTTCCTGGAGTGTGTCGTGTATACAGCGAAAATTGAAAATTTGCGTTACTGAGACAAAACAGCTATTTGCCAGACATTGGTGGCATTGAGTCGGCGGTGGGGGAAGTAGGAAGATGACCAACCCTAAATAAACTTAGAGCTTTTTATTTCAACTCCAGTCAGCTAAACTGCCACTGAACATTGTAGGTTGAAGTTAAGAAGATTTTGAAGTATCTGACTGTATTTCTCGGTGGTTTCTTATTAGAAGACAAGGTGGCGAGCATACGTAGCTCTCGATAAATTCTCGTTGGACCGTCGATCAAATTCACGCTGGAGATCGAAACGGCCCGTTAGCCCCCTTTCATAGATGTTCTTCTAAGCCGGAGACCTGACGGGAATGTCCGAAGAAGCGTCTATCGGAAGAAAACCTGGTCTGGACAATACACGAACTTCGTCAGTTTCGTAGCCCTCCAACAAAAGCGAAATCTAGTCCTATGTTTGGCACAAAGAGCTAGAAAAATTTTTTCAACAGACAGCATCGAGAAGAAGCTCAGAAAAATCCAGGACTTCCTTCGAGAAAACGGGTATCCTGACAGGTTAATTGCAAAGAACATTGCCGAAAGACCGGTCAAACTCGCCACACCGACCGCTGAAAAGATAGCGTTGTTCCTCAAAGTCCCTTTCTAAGCGGACACGGCGAGTGAACTCCTAAGGAAACGCCTTGATCAAGCTGTCTCGCGAACCTTCCCAGCATCAAGGGTTCAAATATCATTCTCTATTAATCCTATTTTACGCGGAGAAAGTAAGGATAAGTCGCCACCGCAGACCACCTCAATGTGCATATATTTCTTCACTTGCTCCTGTGGAGCAGGTTATATTGGTCGCACGAGTAGGCGCTTATCCAAGAGAATACGCGAACACCTTCCCGCATGGCTGGCAAAAGGTGAAACTAGGAGAATAGACAGCGCCATTCTCGCGCATTTTGTCGATTCCGGACATCGTGTGAACCCCAAGGAAACTTTTCGTGTGATTTATAAGGTCCCATCGAGCTGCCCTAAGCTACTAGGCCAGTGCCCGTTATCAACAGCGGAATCGGCCGCCATTAAGTTACGAAAGCCAACCTTATGCGCACAGAAGAACTACGTTCAGGCTCCGCGCCTACAGTGGTCGAAGGTTGACTAACGGTGCAACTCCCCCCGCGCACTTCCGCTCTTACCCCGGCCCTGACAAAGACTACTACCCCCCCCCTCCCCCACATTCCCACACCCCGCCTGTGTTTTAAGGAGAGCTTTTATCGATTTCTCTTCTCGCTGACATGCTTTACTTCTACCGTCCCGACGAGAATTTGTCGAGAGCTACGTATACTCGCCACCTCCTCTTCTAATTACTGCTATGGGTTTTTTATTAAAGAAATTCACGTAACGCTTTCTACAGGACTGAATATCTAAGTTTGTGAACTTCGATTATACGGAAGAACTGGTGCGTGAAAAATATGGAATTATAGCTTGCAATTATAGCTTGCTTTAGCGTAGATTCCTAAACCGAATATTACCGAAAGGGAGGGCTAAATCCGATTCTGTATACTTAGTCACACACACATATTGGATGCCATGTGAAAACCGCAACTGTAGATGAGAGGTGTTTATTGTAGCCGGGCATGGTGGAAGTGGATTCATGAATAGATTATGAATTCGGGAAAAAGTTGCGCACCATACGCTAATAAGTGTAAGTGACTTGAATTTACACGATGCATTTTTTGCGGAGTTATCAAAACTGCTTGATCCATTAAAAATCGGCTCAATAATCCCACAATGTAATCTGTTAAATGCGAGGTTTATAAATTTGGATTGTTTCGAGCACTGCGGTCTCAAACATGTCAGTTCTGCTTGAACCTTGTCCTACGTCCAGGTACAATATCGACCGTGGTGCAAATTTAAAATCACGCTACTTATAAGAAGTCAGGCGTAGGCATGATCGCGCATCTCCTCCCCCCCAACGACAACTACCAAACGCACAAAGTAAAGTTAGACTTTCCCAAAAAATTGGATTCTGCTTGACCGCTAGCTTTCGCCCGACCTGACTTATGCTTAGTAGGACTATTTTCAGAGACGAATGCAGTCCATTCCCCCACAAACAGTCGCGTCTGACAATTCACTAAATACGGGATTCAAATGAACTCAGAACACGTTACCTTGAAGAAGGGCCAAGGGGGACGAAATGCCTTTCTCACGACTCACCTCAGGGTGGGTTGAAGGTGTGATAGTCTTTCGGAGGATTCCAGACAGGATCGAGCGAGAACAGATTCGGGTATTTTCTTGAAATTCTAAAGTATACAAAAAGGAAAATGTCTGACGCGCCATGGCATTTACTATGCAAACGTCGGGAATAAACGTACACCGTAAACGTTTACGCAGTGATCGATAGTCGCGCGTGAATTAGTCGGAAATGAAAGTAGTTCAGCTACCAAAGCCATTCTGCCTAGGGACTAAACGTGGCATAATGCGGATTGGCATGTCTCAGATTAAGCCGGAAAATATTTTTGATCGGCATTTAGTCTCGATATAGTATTGATGCAAATGCCTTTAATTTTGGATGCGGTAGAGACAGATTAGGCACAGGGGCTGTAATTCGAAACAGGACTAATTAACCTGAATTTATTCATTGCGGTGGGTAACGCTTAACATCCTTTTGTGTGAATAATAAGTGAGTTTAAGTTTTCGAGGGACGACTTCAGCCCTTTTAGGCACATAACTTAACAGTAAGAAGTACTTAAATTTAAAGACCCACGTCAATTGTCTGTTGCGTATTTTTGTAGCCTCAGTGAAAAAAAAAACTAAAAACGTGCAAATAGTCACCTTTATGCATCGGATTTTCTCCTATGAATGGGGTAAATCGAAGCACCTAGACAAAGTTTTCAAACTTCTCCTCGTCATTTGCAATACATGCAGCTATCTGCGTAGATACTGAACAGGTGTTTCTTCTTAGATTTTCGTGCATTTTTAATCATTCACCTTGCATTGTCATGCCTTGATCTCTAGATTTATTTTAGGTGCAAGTGTCTTACATTTTATTTTTAATGGGAGTATAGGTGGTCTCCCAATGAAAAACTACTCGTATTCAAAACCCAGCCACAAATAGCCATAGTGGCATTCTTCCGGTCAATGGGATTTTATCGCGTTCACAAAGGCTTACTAACTAATCTTTTTGATTTATCAGCAGACACATTATTTCGTACAACCGTTTGGGGTGAGGTAAGAAAAGTCAACTTAAAATTAGTGCACCTATACATGCAACTTTATGAGGTCTTCTAATAAGCAGGTTTCTGGGAACATGCTTATAAAATTTTGCGATTATACAGTGCTTATTTATTTAAAAAGTTTAGACTCGATCTCATTAAATGACCGTCTGTAAAACCTTATCCCAAACATGTGTCCAGATTTGTGCGATAGGTGCTTTTTGGCAAGATGGAACATATCATATTTTCTTAAAATAAAAAAGACTGCGAAATTTGAAAATCTGTGTTATCGTCTGATCTTTCTGAAATTCTACACCGCGTTAGGTAACCAAAAACATGACAAAACAATATAAGCCGATCCCTGTGTTTGCTTATCGATTGCAAACGTCGTTTCGTTGGCAATGCAGGCACCACTAAGGCTGCCCAATTTGCCTAAGGGAATGTGTATAAATTAAAAGTGGCCTCTGTATTCAAAAACGCTTAAACCACAGGCCCACGTTTGTGTTCAAAAAGGTAGAGAAAGGTTACTAAGGAACGCTAATAACCAGTCTGGTTTTAACGCGACAAAAAATAAATACCCTACTCGTGTTACGGGGCGTTTTGGTCTGAACTTCAGGGTGAGCAGGATTAGGATGGTTATGATTAGCGTTAGAGTTAGTAGGTTTAGAGCTAAAGTTAGTACTTGGAAATGATTATCTCTGCTGTAGTTGAGAGCTTGCAGTTCCCCGTTTAACCCAATGCTCTTCAAATCCTCAAATAACATAATTTACCTTGATCGTCATTATTTCGGCAATTAAGACTATTTTAACGAGTTGGAGGTTATTTCGTGTGGCTTAACCTTCCAGAAGTATTTGTGGAGGAAATTTTAGTTTGTTTAAACTTTCACTCTCTTTAAGTAAAAAATATGTCATTAAACCGAGAGGAAAGCATAAAAGAGGATAAGTAATTAGCTACATCAATACAAATTGTTTTAGTTAACCTGATTCATGAGCAGGAGGAAGAGCATACGGTCGAGATGTCGCGTGTTTACCCTCATAGCAATTTGCAAACGGATGATACCTTAACTACAAGTCCTGCTTACTTTCATCTGCTGCCTATTCACCCTGTTGTTTGTGCGACATTGGTTTTTCAATGGAAGCAAGGACTTTCAAGTTGCAGAAGAAGTCTCAGACCTTACTTACTCTTTCCTTTACTGATGCCCGGCTCTCAAGAAATTCATCTTGTTTCAACCAATATGGACTACCCAGCATAAAGGGTTGTCTGCCAGTTAAAAATATACGTCAAGCCTATGTGCTAGCGTGCCAAAGAACGGTACTTTGCGTAGGCACGATCATGTCCCCAAAATCTGGTCAGTATGCTTGTAGCTTTAAAAGTTGAAAAGAAATAGATCCTGACATTGCTCTTAAAGACCGTTTATAAATTGACAGCGCCGAAAGTTTAAGAACCAGCGGGCTATGCGGCAAATGGATGCTCCCGTGTTGCGAACTCTGTGTGGCGTTCGGTAAGTGCTCCCCTGTCAAGACAGTCTTCTAACGATCAGTCGGGCAAAATGTCTCCGGACATTGTTGACCACTGACAAAGCCGGCTGTTGACAAATGGGACTTTTGCGAGCGCACGCACAAGCGTAGAAGATGGTTGCCTTGACAGAAGAATGGGCGGTTAACAGGCGTGCTGCGGACAGCACCAAAAGGCCGCACTGTCCCCGGCACGTGATGTCGGACAATCCGCGGTCACGGCAAGCTGATAGTACCGAGATAGGCATGTCATTCGCGAAATTTCGCGCAGCGAGTTTAACCTGTTGTCATGATTGACATGGGATATTAGCGCATTAATCTACTCGTGAAGATGGAACAGTCGACTGTTGATCGGTAAATGGTACCAGATCCATGTGTGAGTGAGTGCTCACATTTTCGGTCGACAGAAAACGTGAATCAAAATGTGTGAAATAATCTGAATGAATTTTCGGTGTACTTTCCAACAAGGCTCTGTCTACAGCACATCTGCAATGCGTAATAACGTCGAAACGTATTTTGTTTAGGTCAATTAAAGCCATAGCCGCAGTGCTTTAGAATACAGTGAGTGACCGATCTCATGAAATGTTCGCCAAATGCTGAAATGCGTCTCCAGGTAGGAAGGATTAATTAGGTAGACTTGTAATACAGATTATATTGCGGCGTAACCCTATAATATTTCGGACTCGGCGGGATGTCGGCTTTCAAAAGCACGTCTTTACAATCCCCTGTAAAAGTCGTGCTTAGCAAAAAATGACTAATTATGTAGCATGCATGTTTTCACATTGATTTTCGATAGTCTTGCAAATTCAAATAGATTTTATAAGAAACGTTAACAAAAGTATGTTTTCTTTCAATCGTTTGACAGCGAACCACCTCATCTTAATATTTTATACTCGAAGAAGCGGTATAGTTAGGTTTTAAAAAAGTTTCCGAAATCCCGAATAATTTGGAACCTGATCAGAAGTTGCATTAGCGCCTAGTGATTGCAGTCAACAAGCTTCATGCGTTGCGCGTGAAGAAAATCACATATTCTTCTATGCCTTTAGAAAGATACCATATAGAGTCTATAAAATTTTGCAATTCATGCGGGCCACTTTGTACATTTCATGAGAAGCAGTGGTAAAAGACAGATACGATGCTGTATGAATAAACATCGCACGGTCTTAAAAAATCTCATAATTAGAAACTCTTTTAAGACCTAAGTATACTGCTTCTTCGAGTATAAAATATTAAGATGAAGTGGTTCTCTGTCAAACAAGTGAAAGAAAGCATACTTTGTTACAGTTTCTTATAAAATCTATTTGAATTTGCAAGACTATCGAAAATCAGTGTGAAAAATGCATGCTACATAAGTAGTCATTTTTTGCTAAGCACGACTTCTACAGGGGATTGTAAAGACGTGCTTTTGAAAGCCCCTATCCCGCCGAGTCCGAAATATTATAGGGTTACGCTGCAAGATAATCTGTATTACAAGTCTACCTAATTAATCCTTCCTAATTGGAGACGCATTTGAGCATGTTGGCGAACATTTCAGGAGATCGGTCACTCACTGCACAACTTACTGTGCGGCTTATAAAAATGTGCAAATATTTCGTGTGGATTGACAACCAGCATACCCGGATAAAGTTACAATTTGCTCTCTACCAGCCGCAGGTGTCAGTTATATCAAGCTCCACTTCCTTGGCAGATTTTGCATTCCGTTATCTTTGCTTCTCATATTGTATAATTAAGCGCAAAACAACACCATCACCGTTAGCACATCCGAGGCAATAGTTACTTTTGTACAGCTTTAGTAATTCAGTTGTCAACGTCTGAAAAAGCTTAAGGGTCCAGACAGCCCTTGATATGTTTTTTCGAAGGATTATGTTCTTCTGACAAGTTATGTAGGTGTTGCGTTGCACTTACCAATCAGGGTGAAATAAAAAGTAACGGAACCATACCATTAGAGCGTTAACCAATCAGAAGTGTGGAGTGCGTGGATAGGTTATACCATCTGTAAGTGCCGACCGCATTTGTTTTTTGTTGCCTATTATAATAACAGATCTGCAGAGATATCAGAGATTTCGCCTTATTCATCTAATTTATAACTAATCATCATGAGTAAAACCGGGATGCGGTTTTTGCGTATAATTTCTTTATGCGGACCACTCATATTCTTGCTGGTCCTCCAATGAAAAATAATAAAAAATTGTGTTCCCTTGAACGAGGGGGAGAGAGAGGCTGTTGGTCATCTGTAGCACCTGCGTGATAATCTCAGGCAATGCACGATGTTTGAGAGCGCAGAGAAGAAAGCAGAGGCGTCGTGGCTTTCATATGTGCACACTTCGGGAATTTTCTGCCGGCATAAAGCATTTTCACCCACAGTTTCCATGATAATGTGCACAGCTGAAGCGCGCTGACTTGATGAGCGAAGTTGATGGGTACTGTACGGCTCTGGTCTCCAAATGACTAATCCGAGGGACTAAACAGTGTGCGTAACCGTAGGCATCTGACTAAGACACTCGAATGGCGAGATTTGACCGACGGGATACTCAATGCGTAATTTGATGTCGACATCGAAAGTGTCAGCCTGGGCCAGACGGTTCCTTTTGAGAAAATTGTACTCCGAATTTTTCCCCTGATCAATGTCATTTTAAGCTGCCGATTTCATGAAGTCGTCTGCTTGGTATCTGCAGCCTGATTTAAGGAGGGAATCCTGGAAAATATTCATGTAATTAAATGATGACGCGAGTATTTTTGAGACAGTTTCATTAGGGAATGTCTAAATTTATCTGCAGAAGTCTACTGTTAATATCCGGTAAACGTGCAACATTTTATTGCCTTCGAAACTTATGAATATTATGCAAGAGATCGTAGAACATTGGAATAGGAAGCTTCCGTAATACAAGTGCGTTGCGCCAAATTCCAGGGAAGTTATGGGTATGATTAGACTTTTGAGTAAAACTAAGGTTACGGCTGATACAATGGTAAAGCTTATGACACGAAAATTGACGTCCCTTCTAGAATTAACCGTAAGACCATCCGTATCATATGGCGGTTTCTATTCCCATGTTTACGTCAGAGTTTTGGATCACAACTTCAATTAAACAGATTCATAAATCTCCTTCTGTGATATAATGGCACTATAAGCCGTGAAATTGTTTTCGGAAAATAAGCCAGAGGGGGTAGTTCAAGGGGTGAACTTCCGGCCCCGATGTAAAGCGGACGTATGTTGTGTCAGGGAGGACCAGCTGACACTCGTACTGAATTATTCGCCACTGGCATTCAGGTTGGTTAGGCACAAACTGGGATTAAGTATAATTTTAATGGTATAAGCTGATTAATGTTCGCTATTTCGGTCGAAGTCACCTCGCTGAGTACAGCCTACTATAACGCCATTACTGTAGAACTTTTTTGACATTTTCATGGACACGGAGAGAACTGTTCTGAACAAATGAAGGACGTTTATGCATTTCTAACGTTTTGAAATTTCAAAACATTTCTTTTTTAGCTGTCAGAAGGCGCTATTTTGCTAAACAGATGATGATTTAACACAGGAACGTAGATAGCTAAAGCCTATATGACCAGTCGAAAACAGCTCGGGCTTGTTTGCTTAATGCATCTTTCTTAAATATTTTATTAGGGAATAGACAATAATTTAGGTGGAGACCAATGTCGTGTCTTATTCGGAGAATTTCGTAGGCTAAAAATTACCCCAGATCATATCTGTGTATTTACACACGTTCATCGAGCGCAAGACACCAATCAAAATGACAATATATTTTGAATACAGCTGGGACCCTCAAAGAAGGTTGTTTTTTAGTGTCGCGTAAATCAGGCGATATAAGAAAAAAACGTTTTCTTCTTTTTAAAGAGCTAAGTTATGAATCTGCATAGTACCATGACTTGAAAGTAGCAATAAAGTCTACGGACTATCTTTTATTTTAACTCAACCACCCTTTCCAATCTTATGCAGATGCAAAATTAACCGGCTGGAAAACGTAGACCGCTGAGTGGCTACTTAAGCATTTAACCTGCTTTTATTCGACCGACACAACATCACGAATGTCATCCGAGAATCACAGAACTATAGTAGATGCAGGCGCAGTCGAAGTCCGCATCAGAGCCGGAAGAAGCGTCACCTTACACATGCTCGTTAACAACCGCAGTAGGACTATAGAACAAAATAGTATATATTTCGAAAAGGGATGGTGGCAAGGCAAATAGGAGCTCTCCTTTATATATGCAACCTTGCGGTAAATTCCCGCAACGGCACGTACTCTCGTTAGCTAACTGCAGCTCCAGCCAAATCCTTGCACCTGAGCCCAAACTAAGCCAAAACCACAAGCGTAACTCGCACCCTAACCTCATCCTTAATGCCAACTCTAATCTCCTTGGAATTTAGCGGGTTTCTTAACCCGTGTCTCATCGCGAAGTCTAGTGGCATTTTGAACTCCGATTTATACTCGGTCAATAAGTTACATCACGGAGGATATGGACTTCACGGTATTAGGCGATCCAACAGTAGAACGGCTCCCTTAGTCGAGTGTTATTTCAACCTTACTCTTCATCTCTGCGCCACCTGCGACCACCGCTGCCAGATGCGTTTAGTTTGTCATCACTTGTAAACAGGTTCCACTGGATCCCTGCACTGGGATAGTCTACAGCCCCGCTATGTGCGTTAGCGCCTACGCGAGATGGAGCAGACGCATGTGACTTTCGACAGCCGCGCATGCACTGTCCTGCCCACAGTAGACTTTGCGGTTCCCCGCAGACTTGCCGCATACGGACACGCAGGATTTGCCAGCGTGGTCAAACGTCGACAGGTCACGTGAGCTGCGTGCGCTGCCCTGCCGGATGGACCATAGTTCCGCTTCACCCTATTCCTCACTTCTCCCACGCATTGTTTCCTACCTCGTAATGGATCAAAAAATCCCCTCCCCTGGTTCTGCCCCGCCAGACAGAAAAAAAAAACGATGGAAATGCCGAGCGCACCGGGGTCTGACGGACTAAATATTGCTGGTGGGAGCGGCAGATGCAGGTAGTGCGCGTGTGTTCGAGCGTTGTTTGGAAATCTACTGCCTAATCAGGTGATTCATTTTTTAACCTAACCATCAAATGTGACTTTGCAGGAAAAATGAGCAAATCGCCCAAAGCTATTTCGACCCAATTCCTTAACCAAAGTGATATAAAACGAAAGCAGTAGCCGATGGCTTTCAGCTCAACTATTCGCACCGCGCCTGAAAAGGTTTGTTCCGAAGAATTTACTCCAATTACTTTTCTCGGAAGTTAAACAAGACAATTTCGAAGTTTATTAAATAATCTATGCTTAAAACGACACAAATTCAGACGTCATGAGGCACGGAAACGAGGCTCGAGAGGGATCAAGTAGATATTCCATTAAATTAGAACGTAAAAATACCGTAAGACTGCCTTGAATTTTCCTGTTAACAATGTCGCATGAATAAAAATTATTGATTTAGACGATGTAAAACCTCAGTCCTCAATTATATCTTGCTCGACTGGAACAAAACCATGATTTAAAAATGCTATCTTTACAATCGAAACGACTTCTGTCGAAAGTTCAGAAAAACTGCTTTTCCAGGAAACTATCGATTCTATGTGGAAAAATGGCACAATTTCCCCGGACTGGCCGTGATAAGGCATGACATTATTCGCCTGTTCAACCTGTCTGTGTCTGCGCTCTTCAGGGTCAAATTATAGCAAGCTGGAATAAACAGGCTAGCGGAAAAAAACATTCATCATCAGGATACCAATAAGGGACTTCTTAAACAGAATGGGGTTTCTATTAAGTCCTATTTCACCTACTTCGAAAGGCACAGAATAAGATTTTAAAGTCATTTTCGCTTGTCATCTCTTGGAGCCCTGGAGTGCGAGGCGTCGAACGAATATACTCTGTAGCATACACAAGACTTAAAAGCGAAAATTCTGCGGGAGCTCTGAGAACAGTATAGTGCACTCCGAATACTTTCCAGCACAGATAGTGCTAAGAAATACTTCAATGGGACTTGCATTACTAAACTTATATAAAGATACTGCTGATAGAAGCGAACAGGCGAGTCCCAGGCAACAGTTCAGATGATGAAGATTCGATCACTGGAACAAGAAGTTTATTTGCCTGACGTTTCGGATCCTCACTCGAATCCATATAAATACTGCACTCCTGGCGCCACCTTCACCTCTATCTGCGAATGTCTCTGATGATGGATTCGAGTGAGAATCCGAAACGTCAGGCAAATAAACGTCTTGTTCCAGTGATCGCATCTTCATCTTCTAAACATACTGCTGTCAGAATGGCATTACCGAAGAAGAGAAGGAGGACTGGAATGGTCATTTATCTTTGTCGGAAATATCATTCTTCCTACATTGCGCGCCGCTATGCGGCTGCTGGTGGGGATCGAGGGAAAACTCCAAGGCAAAATGAAGCGAATGAGTTCTGTACTGCGATGTATGAATGCCCCTTTATCATTAAATACAATATTTCCTCCCAACGGTGACTTAGTCGACACTGTGTACCTGGGGTTCCGTACCGTGAATAGGAAATATATTGTTTAGTATACTGAAGTAAAATAACAGTCCTTGCGTTCTCTAGTGCATGACTTTTCAGCTACCTACCTACGAGCGGCGTGATTCAAAGACTAGACATCCGCTTCTTTCGAGTTCTTTGGGATAATTCATCACGCAATCCAGCTGTCGTAAATATTACACCAAGTGCTACCCAAAAAGCACCAGAGTCACGGGTTACTTAACAGGCGAGTAGTTTACTCTGGAGGTGCGTCTGTTTCTGAACCTTTGGTGGCTGTTGGACAATTTAAAAACGTCATCGACCTCATCTATCTATTTTGTCGGATGCGCTGAGAAGAGAAGTCGAGGAAATTCCATGCCATGGGTGCAACTGGCTGAGGACAGCTGGTGAGGCGGAAATGGCCATTCCATTCTCCCTTGTCTTTGTCGATAATGTTTTAGCCTGCCTCATCGAACATACTGCCAAACATCCGAAGTGAATGTCAGCATCCAATGTCAGAATGATTCTTTCGAACCTAATCTCACCCCCCGGATAAAAATTCCCTGATTGGGTGCACCGCAAATCTGGCCAACTTGAATAATTTGCTCTATCGACAAGCTTGGACAGCTGTTTACAACCGTTCAAAAGCATGATTTTTAAACTATTTGAAGGTACGGCATGAGCGTTTTATGCCCTAGCCTCTGCGTATGAAGGGTTGGCGCGGCATTTGCCCCCAGCCTGCGAAGTAAATGACTGTTTTGTTAAGGTAACATCGCCAAATTATTCATATTAATTTTAGACTTTATGTGCATAACAGCAGTCTTATTTCTAATGAAGGGGTTCTGTGAGCCACAGAATAATAAACTGGTTACATATGTGCAGTGGATCTCCTGGAATGCTAACCGAAATTCTGAAATGCGTTTTCAATTCGAAAAGATTAGCCATGGAACGACGCCGGCTTTTGAATGAACTCCTTTTCGGCGTTTGCAAAAACTGTACATCGTGAGAATTGGCCATTTGGACAATATGAATTTTCCCCACTGATATTCGATTCCATTATAAATTTGAATATGGTAGAAAGAAATCTAACACAAAAATATCGCCCCTTGTACTCACTTGACAACGAATTCTCAAACTGTCTACTTGAAGGGAGAGTATTTTTCGGCTTTAAAACTTTTTTAATTTTCGGAAAGGAAGTTGTGCAAAAGCTGGCATCCTGCCTTGACTGAATTTTCTTAGCATTATGCTACGCGATACTCAATATTATAACCCCAGTTAAGTAATCTTTCCGATTTGAAAACACATTTGAGAATTTCGGCTAGCATTTTATGAGATCGTACGCGTACCTTATTTATTCATGGTTTGGCCGCCGGTGAAGTGGGTTCTAGGGAATTCTTTGCTAGGCGAACATGGATAGAAAGAGCTGCTTCGTTGCGTCCAAGTGTGCAGAACATGAATCATCTGATGCAGACGTTAACCCTGTATGCCTATGGGTGAGGCCATTTTTTCAGACCTCTAGCACTCATAAATGTGTGCATAAAATTCTCTGCTTCTCCACACACCGCAGCATTGCGGGTTTCGAGATTACGACCTAGCTTTATCCCTCGCAACGCTGCCCACAGTAGCCCAATTCTCCGCATGACATGGTGGAGGGTGGGGGGTGCTCCCAGTGACATGACTGTTCCTATTCATCCCAACTTTTCCGAGTTTCCTCCTCACCATTGCTTTGGGACCTGCCTCCGGAGGGGGGGGGGGTGCTATTCGACGCAGTCAGATGGCTATCTCCCCCTTCCCCCCCCCACCTCCTGATCACATACCGCATCTACACTACCGACGAACACGTCCACAGCTTTTGACAGAGCAGCCACGAGGACTGGTCATCGTCTACTGGTTGCAGTGGATGGGAGGGGGGGAGAGCGGACTGTGTGTGGAACCGCGATCAAGACGGTGACCACAGCATGGCGAAGATGAGTAATCGGTCGCCTTCTTAACCGCACACAAGCACATACACTCGTGCGTGAGAGTCATACTGCTGCACGCACAGATCGAGACGACAGCCGCGTGTCTGACGTCGACTTTCAAATCCTCGCACATGCACACGGGCACACACACAGAGGCGTAGACATTGGGCACTGCGGAATAAACAAGAGCGAATGAACACGATGGCTCCAAGGAGTGCCAGTTTTTACGTCAGGCGTCGCCTACTACCCCCGAGAGCTGTTGAAGTAAGTCTGCGTGCTTGGCCTAGCACTCAGCGATCTGTCCGGAGCGACTACTAGCTCGCCAGCTGTTTTTCTCCGGGTAGTGTTTGTCGTTATGGGATCTCACTTCTCCGCAGCGGTGGGTCAGAGCATTCTTCGTCTCCCGATTGTACCATAGGGTCACAAGAAGGGCCTTTTTCATATTTACGTGCTGCTAGTGAACTCTCAACCAGAGTATAAGCTGGAATATAAACGCCTTCTAGACTGATTAGAAACCGCACAGACAGCAATCACGGATTCTTAACGACATAATCGAATACGTGTGGGGTTTATCTTTCGCGCGGTTTTACAAGGAAATAATTATAATGTGTCATTATTTTTTGCCTATACGCAGACTTTCTCCGCAAAATTCTACGAAATTCAAAAAATTACTGGATGACCCACTCAGTGTTGAAATGCGGCTGCGTCTAGATCATATAGCCAGGCATAGTATTATCCGAATCTCATGAAAAAGTCAGCACAATTAATTTGACCTGAGTTTTTGAACTGAATGAACTCTAAGCGCCGAAAAGTGGAACTTTAAGATGAAAAGGTAGAGCATGCTTTCAAGGCAATGGTAAAGTGAGGGTTATGTTTTGTCTACTGGGAACTATAGCGTTCAGTCATTAAAAACATGGTCCTATGTTTGTCGCTTTTTTGAAGATCTAAAAATTCACTACAGCCCTCATCAAAATCCATCAAAAACTCTAACATAGCCAGGTGTTTCGTAATAAAGCCCACCCACTCACAAAATATAACACCATAAATGTCCGATAACCGTGTGGCAGCAGCTGGAAGGCCTAGCTGATATTATGGTAATGGGGCGCTCACCGATCGTTCTTACGAGACGCATTCGCTCCGTTGTGCCTTACAGGCTCTCTCTCGAGCCCAACCAGCAGCCGCATAGCGGCGCAGGATATAGACAGTATTTTATTACCGACAAAGGCAAAGGAGATTAGCTGATATTGTTTCGCTATTGCAGAACGCAAGCTAATGGTTTGAATGATGGAACGCTTAGCTTACAAAATACTGGATGCGAAACGATTCAGGGTTCCAATAGATGTGCCTAATTGGGTGCTGGACAGGGCTGGGTGATTACGGCCTGAAATTCCCACACTCATATTTCCTACTGGTTTCAACGCAACTTCGAGAACATTCCCCCCAGTGTGATTGTGGATCCCAAAGACGCTCGAGACTGAAATTGTGACGACAAGTGTTAAGCCACCTATACACTATAGTGTGTACAAAATGTAAAATTTGTTTAAAATACTCAATGCCGACCTGCTGACTATTTGTATGAACTTCAATGCACTTTAGACGCGGTTGGTCGCTGAACAAGCCCGAGATGGGAAAGGGGATCAGTTTAATAGGCAAAGGGTACGAACGCATTCGCCCTTATTGAATACGGTACATGCTGGACTAGGATTGCATGAGACCCTACCGATAAATTTAGGCTGATTAGCAAATTAGGGCCGGCGTATTTGAGGGCGCACTTCAACTACACGTTTTAAAGTGTGTATCTACTTTTGTAGAGCTACGCTGTCAGTGGTGACATCTCAAAATCGAGAGCAAGGTCGCTAGTCGCGTGCCGGTAAATTAAACACTTACTTGTCTGGCAGATATTTTGTTTACTATTCAGCAGCCACCGTGCAGATCTCGTTGAGGTTGGTGGCTCTATTTCGGCAACCATGATGTAAGATGATCATGCAAAGAGACTTACGAAAGGTGCGTGGGGGAAGTCTGGACCGAATCTTACCTCGAAAGCGTGGGCAACTGGACTCATACAGGATCAGACATACTTACAATCAGGACGTTGACGCTGTTTCACCAATCATCTGTAACTGCAGTATTGTGAACAATAACGACACGCCTATTACTCCACAGTGTTTGAAACACTGACAAAAACCTCCAAAGAACTATTGCATACAAATTGTCACGGCGGCTTATCAACTACAACCTGTTGCTGCATAACAATGATAACCAATGAAAAAGAAACAGACATTCGAATTTCCAGAGAAAAAGTCAACACATACAGTAGATGTGCTAACTCATGAAATGTCAACCAAAATTTCGAAATGCGTTCCTGTTTAGAAAAGATAAATTAAGTAGTGTTGTAAAACTAATCATGATGCAGCATTAATCTATAATGATTCAGTTACCTCAGGGTGTCGGCTTTCGAAAGAACTTATTTTTGGCTGCATGCAAGATCTACAATCTGCAAAAAATGACTACAAAAGTAGCATGCAATTTTCTCATTGATTTTCGATGCCCTTGAAAATTCAATTATATTTCATGGAAAACATGCATAAAAATATTTATTCTTTTACTTATTCGGTAGAAAATCACGTTTTCTTCCAATTTCATACTCGAAAGAGGGACATAATTCGGTTTTAAAAAAGTTTCTATTTATGAGATTTTTTAATACCGTTAAATTGCCGTTCATGAAACGTCATGTATCTGCATTTACGAATGTGGCTTGTAAAGTTAACGATATTGTTCAAATCCACTGTTAACTTTTATGAACCCTATATGGTCTCCTCTTAACACCATAGAGAACTGCATGGTTTTCCGTACACGGAAAATATACAGCTTGTAGTTTTGAAACCCTGAATGCAAGTGCAACGGCAGGTCCGATTCAAAATTATTCGGGAATTAGAAAAAGTTTTTAAAACCGAATTATACTCTTCTTTTGAGTATGCAATTGGAAGAAGACGTGATTTTTTACCGAATAAGTAAAAGAATGAATATTTTTATGCATGCTTTCCATGAAATATAATTGAATTCTAAAAGGCATCGAAAATCAAAGAGAAAATTGCATGCTACTTAAGTAGTAATTTTTTGCAAAGTATAGATCTTGCATGCAGCCAATAATTAATTCTTTTGAAAGCCAACACCCGGCGGTAACTGGATCATCATAGATTTATGCTGCATCATGATTAGTTTTACAACACTACTTAATTTATCTTTTCGAAACGAGCACGCATTTCGAAATTTTGGTTGATATTTCATGAGTTAGCACATCTACCGTAACTGCAAAATCAGCGTTTACTGCATGCGGACTAACCAATAAAAATGGTTACTTAAAAACACGACTTAGGAAGGAGAATGGTGGAGTTTGCACAAACAACTGGGAAATAGCCCTATTTGGAGGCAGCATGCATACGGCGGGAGAAACCCGACATATGAAAACAGTTAAACCACTTGTTCAACCTCAGCTTCCCCTGATAAATCTCAGACCTTTAATTTGCACACCCCCTTAGCGTGCTAGATTCCCATTTTCCTTCTTAAGTTTTGCTCTTAATTTAGCGTTTTTATTGATTATTCTGCGTGCTATAAACGATACGCTTGCTGTTTGCATTACTATTTTCTGTGGAAATCCAAATCCCTGTATCTTTTTCGTCCGTTTTCTCTGTTATGCAACGACAGGTTGCAGTTGATAAGCCGTCGTGAAATTTGTTGGTTTCAATAAATTCTGCTGTTAATGCTTATTTTGAATTTATACAGGGAAAATATTGCTTTAAATTATATAAGTGATGTTGCACTATGAAAAAAGCACGGTATGAAATCCTAAGTTGGTTATACAAATTTGGATGCTTTTTTCGACTTAAAATTACGCCCCATCATATAAAATACACTGTTTAATTAACATGCGTCCAGTTATTGCTACAAGTTATTTTAAGTCTCTTACCGTCTTCTTCCGGGGACTCGTGTCTTCCTGAAAGTTTCAGTTTAGGGCACTTTTGAGGGAAACTGAACCTGCCTAACATATTCAATGGCTTCGTTTTGTGGAAACGGGTGTATTGGGAAATATTCAAAAACTGCGTCTCACAAGGGGACAGGCGCGTTAAAATGGAATCTCCCCGCCTAGCAATTTTAAAGACGATACTGCGTGGACGCGTATCTTTATCCCTCACAAACAGCGAAATTTTCATTACTTAGTCATGTTATAGTGCACTGTAACAGTTTGTAACCCACAAAGGACTAAATGTGGCTAATGGAACAGTAGAAGGTTATGTAGTCTAACGATGTCCTGCGCGTGATCGGTCTTGGAATGCACGTGCTGGGCTGTGACGCCTTCCTTGGATATGAGCCGATTGGTTAATTGTGCTGCCTTTAGCAACCGTTTAGACAAAGCATTCGCCTCCACGCATAGAAAACAGCTTTTACAAGAAAGTGCGCAATTGGCTGCAAGAGAGCCAAGTAAACGTGCGTTTGTTGAATTCGCTCCCGCCCATCTACCATGGCCCTAGATCCGTCCATCTCAGAACTTACGTCCCACAAAACACAGGCATTTAGTAAATGGTCAGTCCTCTAATGACGATCGTGGTCCTTATCCGTATAGGGTTTGACAATTAGTCGCAAATTTGCCTAGAATATAGGACAAACTAATCAGTTTAGTTTCCTCTAGCCGAGCCTACTCCGGCGTTTACAGTGAAACAGACGACGTAGAATTTATTGATAACTTGACCAGAGCCAAGCGTATTTAAGTATATTGGTAACCAGCACAGACATCATACAAAATTCGCGACAGGCTAAGATAAAAATGCCAGTGTGTGCAGAATATAACATGGTGTTCTAAAAGGTGGAAACGGTGTGTTTCTCTCACCAGTGCCGTTTTACACGTGTTTAAACCTAATGGAATTCCCTAAGGACTGGCTGGTAGGTTCGCAACTGGCACTATAAGAAAAAAAGCAAGACCATCAATAGCCTAAAAGAGAAAACTTCAAACTAAGGAGATTAGAGGCAACAATGACTAGCCAGTCCTTCATGTGATGGAATTCTGATCGGTTGTTTGTATTATGGCTTGTTTGCGTAGAGCAAAAAATAGGAATTCGCTACTATGGAAATCATTTTGCCTTTTCATTCAAACATGATCGAGGTTAAGAAACACAAGTCGAGACGGCCATATATATATGTTTGCCCAAATTAAACATCATTCCAAAGACAAAGTTTGAAAATGTCATCTAGATTCTGGTATACTTTAAATCAAATGTGAAAATAAAGTCAAGTTATTGATGTCAAGGCAAGACCCGTTTACTGCTATATCCAACAGTTAAGGATGGTGAATACCATTTCGGTAAAATATCTCGCCTGAATTTCGTAAACACAGATTGGTTGAATTCGAGTCGCTACTCTCCTGTGATAATAATTCAAAATAGATAATGATCAGATTCTTCGACAGGACAGTTGAAAGCGGTTAGCCTCCCTTCACCAGAACGAAACTTTTGAGGAAGTTAAACTCGGTGGTAGGGTATTTTGAATCCTTCGAGGAGGTCTATTCAGTGCAGCACACTCGCCGAACCAATCATATTTGGCTGAAGAGATTAAATAAACAACTGCAAATTCAGCTTTTTAACTTTGATTTATTGTCCCATGATACTTAAGACTGCGCAATAGGCCTAAAAAACAGTCATTGACGAGACGGACTTTGGCACAGCTGAATGGGCAGTGGTTCCAGGGTTGTATATCAAGGGGTAACGATCTCGCTGTGTAAACGGGTAACATAGAATAGCGAAAAAGGCCACCACAAAACTTGCAGTTTTTATATCCTTGTTGACCTTGTATCTTCATTTCCGAAATATATTCCAAGCCCTTTTGTTAAGCCTGTTTATGGGAGGCGTACCCAACAGCTGCCAAACCAACCGTATAGTAAATAAGAACTTGCATTTTAAAATGAAGATAAGTATGCACGATATATGTCCAATTCCTACTTAAACGACAAATATTACGCAGCGTTCCATGCAGTAAAATTTTAGTTCAGACGTCGTACACATCAACGTTTTGAACGTTGTTAGTTCGATTCCGCTCAATGTCCTCTTCAATTTTATTTTGTGAGAAAATCATAGTCATTACGATAGCGGCAAATTGTACTGACCTGAAACATACAACGATTACTTTTATAATTATTCTACTCCCATTAGTTAGTCGAGCAATTTGGACCCCCTTGGCAACTACCTCACTCAGCCGTACTTCAATCTCATAAGTGACCTCCTGGATTTCTTGTCTAGCGGGAAAAATTGCTGTCCGTGAGTATTTATCAAACAACGTAGATGGAAAAGAGACCTTTGGTATTTTTCAAACAGTTGTTACTGGCAATCGAAAGATATTTCAGGACAGGGGCACTGTTCTATCCGCATCCAGTCTGCATAAATTCTCCCTAGCTACAAGGTACTTACGGTCATCGAATTACATGTCAGGTTCTATTGGGCGGGGGTAGAATCGTTGGATTTAAATCCCAAGACGTACGTTATGAAAAAGTGGCAGTGGAATTCATACCCTCCAAATCGACAAGAAACATGGGGTTTGCATGAAGTCACGATAGCCGAAGCGGTTTAATACCATATATCAACACTCGCATGGTCTAAGTGACGTACACTGGTGCGGACGTCATAAATTTGCAAAACATTAGGCCTCATGCGACCTCATATTGGCGATCAACAGCGGATACTAGGCTGGAAAACCGAAAAAACCGCCCGTGTTGGCCACGTCCTAAATCCTGGATAAAACAACTGTGTAAAAGTACAAGGTCACCCTTGATATTCGAACCACTTTCGGTAAGACAAAATGCGACTGTTGGAATGAGAGTGCTGTTAAAGTGCAAAAAGTTGAAACAAAAGTCTTAGCCTTCATGAAACAACCAAGCCAAACATTGCATTTGCATGTTTTGGCAACAAAAAATTGACCAGAGCCAACATGTGGCGACGTTCCGAGTTTCTGTTGCCGAAATACCGCTCACTCTCGATCAGGCAATGGGATAAATCTGTGCCTACGTTGCCTCAGTTACAGTAGACATCAATAACCGCTGTTGGTAAAGACTTCGAGGGTGCCTTTCCCGCATTAAGCCGCAAGGAATATAATCCCAAGTTTAATTAAACGCAGCAGAGTGCCTGTCTGCGATCGAAAATCATTCCAGCTGTCGCAGGATATCCCTTGCAGTTAAAAGAACTATTTCATCAGAAAAATGTGTTCCTTCTTCATCTATGCTGGCTTATACAGTCGACTAGTTTGTTCCCATAAGGCTGACGATTGTATCATACATCTGTAAGAATTTTTACCGTTTTAAAGTCTTCAGTTATAACAGGAGAAAAAGAGGGATTTAGAAAGACTAAAGAGGAATATGCTGCTTTAGGGTTCATCTAGATATTCAAATGATCCGATTTTCATGTTTACTTTGAGGCATTAACTAACGGCACCGGATTTAATTGAGGCAATTTTCCATCTCATTTAGCCTTGGGTGTTTAATAGCAGGCCTCAGGTAACTGTAAAGGAAATTGCGCACCATTAGCACTTTAGCAGTTAATGCAAATTCTGGCCTGACGCCTGTGTTTGCAAGCAAATCAATGTAACAAGCGGAATCCACTCAACCCGACCACATTCATTAAACATGGCAGAAACTGCTTTGCACCCAACAAGTGCATGACTAGCAGTCTATCTAAACTAACGTTGGTTAGACCACCACCGAGACGAAGCTACTGAATCGTAGGTTCCAACTCCTTTTCATTTGCCTCCTCCTCGTCGTCCTTCTTCCATTCCGCATCCTCCGACTATGCTTTTTCTCCGATCTTACTTGCTTAAAAAGCCTGTGTAATTAGCCGGCAGTGCAAAAGTGTGTCAAGAAGACTCTCACGCTGAGATGCTGGAGCCTTGGCTGCCGACTGTGAAGACAAGGGAAGAAGCAGGCTCTCAGCTCTACTTACATCTTTTTGACGTAGAAACTATACAACTGACTTCTAGTACTGAATGTGTTTGTCAATGGCTTCTTGGGCTCAAGTAGCGTGACGCACCTCCGTCTGACTAACCGTGAATGCTGGCAAAAAGTGGGGGTATTGGTGGAGGTTACTCATGTTCTACGATACTATTTTAAGAAATACATAGTTTATATTATATATTGTACGAGGCAAGCGGCAAGACTGAACAACTCAAGACCGAACAGTGCAACAATTACGCTACTCTGATGATGGAAACGAGGAAGTTTCCGAAACGTCAGTTCGAATACAATATGGTCCATGAATTCGCCCTCTCTTCTTCTTCGTTTTCTTCGGGAGATGGTGAACGCGATATTGTACTATATATATAATATATACAGTAAGTGCGCTAACTCATGAAATGTGGAGCAAAATTCTGAAACTTGTTTCTGTTTCAAAAAGCTTACCTAAGTAGGGTTTTAAAAGTAAGCATCCTGCAGTATAATTCTATAATAGTTCAGATACCTAAGGATGCCGGCTTTCGAATGAACTCCTTTGCGGCCGCATGCGAAGCCGCACTCTCTAAAGAACGACTACTTAATTAACATGAATTTTCCTAATTGATTTTCGATGCCCTTAAAAATTTAGTTATATTCATGAAAAACATGCACAAAAATATTCATTCTCCCACTCATTTGGTAGAAAGTTACGTCTTTTAATTTTATATTTGCAGAAAGGATATAATTCGGTTTTTAAAATCTTTTCCGACTCGCGAATAATTTTGAACCAAACCAGCCGTTACACTTGCGTTTAGGGTTTGCAAACTATAAACGAACTATTTTCTGCGTACGGAAAACCATACATTTCCCTACGGTTAATGAGAGGAGACCATGAGACAGTGCATTTGAGCCATATTGTAAACTTTGCAAGCAGCATTAGTAAATGCGGAAACACGATGTTTTATGAACGGACATTTCGCGGCATAAAGCATCTCATAATTAGAAACGGTTCAACCAAAAGTATACATTTTTGAGAAAGCATTGGAAGCAGAGGAAATTTTCTACCGCATGAGTTGGAGAGTGTATATTTTTGTGCATATTTTTCATGAAATATAACTAAATTTTTAAGGGCATCGAAAATCAATTAGGAAAATTCATGTTAATTAAGTAGTCGTTCTTTAGAGAGTGCGGCTTCGCATGCGGCCGCAAAGAAGTTCATTCGAAAGCCGGCATCCTTAGGTATCCGGACCATTATAGAATTATACTGCACGAAATTAACCTCAAAACCCAACGTAAGTAATCTTTCCGAAAGAGAAACACGTTTCAGAATTTTGGTCAACATTCCATGAGTTAGTACACCTACTGTATGTAGTACACGTAATATATCACATATCTATATTATGAGTATCAGCGACTTTAGCAGGTAACAAGTCCAGGAAAATCCCCTCAACTTGTCTAGTGCGACTCGACAAATAAAATATACTGCATCTTCACTGGAGTACGGGGCACCAGTCCCTGACTGCAAAAAGTTAAATATTTCACTTGGCCATCTATGAGCCAATCTACAGTCCGCGAATAAGATTGGGTTGAAAACAAGCATGTACAGCAGAATTTATTGGGACCAATAAATTTCGTGACGGCTTTTCAACTACAGCCCGTCTCTGCATAACATAGGTAACGAATGAAAGCGCACAGCAGTATGAATTTGTACAGAATGGCAGTGCATTAGAGCAAGGTCAAGGTTCAAGGCAATGAATAATCAGATAGGACGTCCACATAACAATTGTGAATATATCATCCACGTATCTCCTGTATAATGTTGTCATGTTTAATTCTGATGACACCTTTTCTTCTAGATAACCCATAAAAACATCGGCGAGGGTTGGCCCGAGTGGACTACCCATTGCGACTTCATCAATTTGTCTGTAGTAGTTCGGACTACTACGAGATCTGCTGGTACTTTGCACCAAAGATGTTCAATTTCTGTTTAATGGGGAACTTTACAGACAAATTGACGGAGTCGCAATGGGTGGTCCACTCGGGCCAACCCTCACCGATGTTTTTATGGGTTATCTAGAAGAAAAGGTGTCATCAGAATTAAACATGACAACATTATACAGGAGATACGTGGATGATATATTCACGATTGTTGACAACAAGGAAGACGCCTCCGACCTACTTTGCCTGATGAATAATCTGCATCCTAAAATCAAATTTACGATGGAAATGAAGCAGTTTAACAAGTTACCCTTCCTGGACTTCCTCATGTTTAGAGAGGATGATGGTTCAATAAGACGCTCCGTCTTCCACAAGATTACGTGGAAAGGGCAATACTTACATTTTAAAAGCTTTACGTCAATACAATGGAAACGTAATCTAGTACATACTCTTTTTCAAAGAGCGAGAAATATTTGCTCCAGGGAGACCATAGATACAGAAACTGCCCGAATCAAAGAAGCCTTACTTAATCGTGGTTATCCTGCACGCTTCATTCAGAAGTACAGCAACCATTTACGGCCAAATATGACGGAACAGTCCGTTCCGAAGAAGCCCGTTATAATATGTCTACCTTTGAAGGGTGACAACGTCTCAAACACAATCAAGCGACGCTTGCGTTGCACTATAGAAAGAACGTACAATGCAGCAGAGCTTAGCTTCATCAGTTCCACAAAAAGCCTTCCAATTAACCGGGCAAAGGATGCCTTGCCAATGCACGTCACCCCAAATTGTGTGTATGAATTCACATGCACTTGCGGATGCAAGTACGTTGGGCGTACGCAAAGGCAATTGACAACCAGGACCGCTGAGCATTTGCCTAATTGGCTTTTCAAACAGGAAAACAAAACCCCGCGTCCGTGTATAACGAAACACCTGTTAGATAGCGGTCATGTTGTCGACCCTAAAGCATCTTTTCGAGTACTTGTCCGAGCGCATACAACTCGAACCTTGCGTTATTTGGAAGCAGCATACATACGGAGGGAGAAACCAGACCTGTGCAAGCAGTTAGATCACATGATCAATCTGCAATTGCCCTGGTAATCTCACACCTCTAGTTTCCCCTGACTGTGATTTGTTGTTAACATTTCGTCTCCCTCTTTCCTATATGATGCTTATGTGGACGTCCTATCTGATTATTCATTGCCTTGAACCTTGACCTTGCTCTTATGCACTGTCATTCTGTACAAATTCATACTGCTGTGCGCTTTCATTCGTTACCTATGTTATGCAGAGACGGGCTGCAGTTGAAAAGCCGTCACGAAATTTATTGGTCCCAATAAATTCTGCTGTACATGCTTGTTTTCAATTCATACCCGGGAAAAAATGCTTCAAATATTGGGTTGCCCAATACGCTTTTGGGATTCTCTCGCAATGACATTTTTCCTGCTATCGTGGTAAATATTACTTTTCACCATTGACCAGTAGTATTTTGTATTTACTAAGTTTTACAAGTAAATACTGAAGCCTCTAGTGGTAAAAATTCGGCGTTATCGACATGTGCTTCTTTCTTGCATCTTATGGAGGTATCAAAGCTGTCGAAGTCATTTTTGACATTTGTGTTTTGTATGGAGATTTCGCAGTGCTTGGGATAGCAATTTGTATTTTTAAAATTAAAGACTTTCTCCGCCCCCCAATTACCAACCGGTCGTCTGAATGAGAATTCGAAAAAAATTATCAACAAAGTTGGTTGAAAATCGCACTGATACTCCATTCTAGATCGGTCAAGGTTCGTGGGAAAGTCAAAATACTTGGAGTGCAGGTGCCGTGCATTTTGTCAGAAAAGAACAAACATAGCCGCACCAGTGTTGCAGTCGATTGT
The DNA here is from genome assembly GCA_902702965.1 of Spirometra erinaceieuropaei. NCBI lineage: Eukaryota > Metazoa > Platyhelminthes > Cestoda > Diphyllobothriidea > Diphyllobothriidae > Spirometra > Spirometra erinaceieuropaei. The sequence continues at coordinate 52,207 of CACRXP010001127.1, read as the reverse complement.
CTTGCACTCGTGGGTAAAAACAAAGCCTTCTTTATTGCTTAGCCGCTGGTGGCGATAAATAGTACCATTGCATCAACAGGCAGCGAATAAATGAGGGAAGAGCCATGAACAAGCGTCAGCTCAACAGCGACGGAAAGTTTATCCTTGATAGACAAGAATTTGTGTGTTGTTGAATTGCATGGGTATTCCGCTACCAACTGCTTTAGTGAAACTAGGGGATACCTCCACGCCATCCAACCGCATCACCCTAAAGACGTTTTTTCAACAAAAATATCTCGATCTTCGAGGTCAACTGATTATGTGGCTTGACGATGACAAAGTGGGTGACTTAACTTTCGACAGTGATAAAGATCGTCTGGCATAATTAAGTCTGCAAATGAAGAAATACTGCGTGCCATAGGAGGTTTTTGATAAGGGCCTTGCAGGACAGAAATCTATTTTAAGTAGTATGTAAAGTTGACGGGAAAAGCTGCATATAAAAAGTGTCCAGACTTCTTAGGAAATTCAGTATCTTGACGTGTGTCCTGAATCCACTAAGAGATTGTACAATTTTAATAAATGTCCCATAAAGGGCTTAAAAATATAGGCTTAAAATGTAAATCCTCATTCATTTTTAAACCGGCTTCATGTTCCTCGTTTAAGTTCCTATCGTTTTTGAAAGGACAGTATCGTGTGTCAGGCAAAAAACCGTTCCGCGGCTGCATCACGAAACTCGAGTGCACTCACCTCCAGGAGTGCATGAAACAGTAGGCTTTTAAAATCCAAAGTAACGTTTCCATTGGCAATTTTTTCGGCCAGCGTGCTACGCAATAGCGTGATATTAATGGGCGAACCATCACATTTAAATCATGTCAACTGAACAGCATAGGTCGGGCGAAACATTAAAAATATGAGCTGAAAAATATTGATTCTATGCAGAATGGACCAAATTATTGAGGCGAGAGGAATTGCCTCAAGCAACTTCAGCAGCTACAACGGCGCAAACACGCGCAAATTGGCGCCAACCAATGACCAGTTTGGCAAGATTGACTGGATGCTGTTATTTAAGTTACTGTGAAATAGTCCCCGTCGGTTAAATTAGGCACTTAACTTGTTTTTATTGAACAGTAAATAATTCTGTTTGACGAACGAACTATATGACGATGCTGGCCCGACGCTTTCGGACGAAGTGAGCATTAAAACGGGAGAACAGTATAATATACTGATGTTATAAATTCTAAGGCCCCTTGCTTTACTGATAACGGTTACTATCTATTTAGAAAACGAAAGAGCGCTTTAATAAAGTCAAATAATAGATGGGAAAAATGCTACATGGGTACGGCCAGTAGTCGCGCATACGTGCAGACTATATGGACTATCGAGAAGTGCGAATCAGTAATACCGCTTCGGCCAGTCTGACCGAGGCGGGATTCGCCTCAAGAAATCTTCCGCAGTAATGAGTCCAACAAATAAAACAAAGTGGACTAAATTTTGATGATTGCACTATCAAAGGTAGTTTGTGCATGTAAACAATCTGAAGCATCTAAGCTTACTGAAAAATGACGTGGTATCGCTCGACATGCAGAGCCTGAACGCTAATATGCCTCTGGACCAAATTATCGAGATATTTTGTGAGTACGCATCAAAATATTGTTTGAAGAAATGATAACCGTAGGACATTCCGTGGCCATCTCTTAAGAACGGACGACTTTTCTCCAATGTAGAGACAGATCAATGGCGTAGCTATGGCCGTCCATTGGGGTCAGTTCTAAAGGACATCTTGCTATCAGGCCTTTAAAATTGCATGTCTGTTGTGGGCGGTGAACCAAAACGTAAAAATACGGATCGAAGCTATGAACAAGATACATGCAGAAAACGAGTTGACAATCTGCCGTTAGAAGAATGACACTCTGTCTTAGACACTTTTTCGCCATATGTAGAGAGCAGTTTATCAAAAAACAACTTGGACCAGTTTAGCTCCATTTCAGAGGAAATGGAAATTACTTTCGAGCCTGCTCAATAGGGTTACTGATATCAGTTCCCCAGATATGACTAATGCTTAGATCAGTTTTGATAATGGTTAAGTGTACGCGTGGAGCGGGAGAAAACCAAAGAAAACTGCCTACAATATTTTTAAAAGTAGATGTTGATCAGTAGAGTTTTTTCTCGGCCTTTCGATGACAGGATGACATTCGATGGCCTGGACCGCTCCGAGGAGCCGGTACTGCGGAAATGTCTGCACCGGTTCATTGTTCTGCACACCCCACACGTAAGTTTTTAGAAAGAGGAGAGCCCATTTTTAAGGAACTTCCGGCACGGAGAGCAGACATGTAGTGAAAAATGCTCGAAATGTTACTGGATGGAATGCATGCGTCTGCCAGTAAACCAGGAGTGTTAAAACGTGGGTGAATTTGCTAGACAACAGTTAGCATTCTTTATCTCATGCATGTACTAAATCCTTGCCTTCGTTTCTTTATGAGAGCTTTTCCATAAAAACGACCACCTAATAAAATATCTCTGTAAATATCAGTATTCCGGACAAAACATCTAACAGAAATATCTCTCAAATAGACGATAAGCATCCACCTCCGCCCTAGGGGGTGATTATACGTCAAATTTTGATCATGTGGTAGCTCTGGTAACCGATCGGACGCTCATACGCCATCCCTTACTTGTTTCGCTTACCGTCCAAAAACGGCTATCCCACCTAGACGAATTAAAGCTGGACGGCCCTAACTTGCCGAGTCCAATTTTATTGACGAGTCTACATTTGCCTGTGGACATGAATATACCGGTCGCACGCAAAGGCAGCTGGAAGTGGCTGTTGTGTGCGGAAGATAGGGTAATCAGGAGCTTGATCACGAAATATCCGGTGAATAATGGTCATGCGGTCGATCGAAAGGCTGTGTCTGCCTTTATACTTCAAGTGATGACTTGGCGTCTCTTACTCTGTTCAGACGCCACGACACCACCGAAGAGAAGACAAAAAATATGTAAGTAGTCAGATCACGAAATCCACCTGGTAATGGAAATAGCTCTATTCCTATTTCTGTCTCCTCACCCACCATGCTGTGTAGCCTCTGTCGGGCGCGATGAGCACTCGCCGTCACCGAAACATGCTCACAATAGAACTTCCTCCCTCAAACCATATCCATGTGCTTGTGTGATCAACACTTCCTGCCCCTTTTGTACCGTCGTCATTCGATCGTCCTGGATTGTTTTCACACTAAACCGATAGTTTTATAAATATGCAATGAATGGTAGCACCGGCGCTTCTAATGCGTGTAACGTAGGCCAAGAGTCTTAGAGATTTATCGTACCGTGATGTGCTGAAAGGGCTGGGTGTATTCCCCCTATCTTACAAGCACTTATGGTGGCTATGGTTGGCCGATAAGGCCGGAGGATTTCCTTTAATTTACACGCACAACTCTTCTAGGCGGTCATCAATAAACGTTCAGAAGCAAACGCACGCGATTTGGCCTCAAAAAATTTTCTTCCGCCGACGGGTATTCCAACAACGGATCCTGCTATCGAGCGAGGTAGTGACGTTTGACACCATATTGGATTTTAAGAGAAAACTTGAACGTATAATTTTTGACAAAACCTAGCCTTCACAACCTGATTGCCTAATGCCAGCCTTATAGAAACTTCTTACTCTCCCATCCCTCCGCACTGAGTCGCATTGAACAACAACAATCGTTTTTAATGCTGTCGTATTCTGACTCATACACGAACGTAAGCAATTTTATGCCAAGAAATATGCCAGCATTATTTAAATTAATATGGCCACCAAGCGCTCTGCCCGTAGACCTTCAAATATACTTTGTGTGCAATTGAACAGGATTTCATGAAACTTCATGGCATCCTTATATTCTACATGTTTTGCCAGTATTGGCTTATTCAAAATTGTTTCAGTAAAAAATGCTTCGAAACCAGCCTTATTATGAGGTTGCCAATATATAAAACGGTCGTTGGTATTTTTAAAAGAACATCGCCCAAAGATGAGGAATGAAAAAAGCTGGGAAAGAATACAAAGATCTAGTTCAGTTTGAGGGAATAAGAGACTGTGTATATAAAATGATTTCGAACTAAACAGTTCTAGAGTGATGACAGCTCTAAATTAAACGATTTTATCTCAGTCCACACTGGGTTACGCATGACGGAAATGCCCTGTCTGCAAAGAAAATTTCCACGTGGCAACAACTTCTAATTACCCTTAAATTTCTCTAGGAGATTTTCTGAGCCAATCAGAGCGCATGCCTTGCGCACTTTTTGCCACACAACAACCCCCTGCAGTAACGTTTTTCTCTGCTTAATGGGGTGAGCATTTACCATGCCTTTTAGTTTTTAGCCCAAAAATGGCAACTCGCGCAAAAAGCGGCGGGCTGACGGCATACCCTGTCGACATTGATCGATAACGCCCAGTGTTACTTCATACTGGCAGAGCCGGCTGACAGATTATTGGAAGAAGATTGGCTAAAGTAGCCGGACATTTTCGCCTGCCCCTCTTCTCACCCCGGAAAGGCATTTGGCAACGTGCCCGGGCCTGAGCTGAGGTCGGTTTGGGATGGGACAGTAGCCTTGAACCCGACAGAATCCGAAAGCAGAGGTGGTAGCTCGCTGTCCAGCATGGCATTGGCTTGTGCACAATTTATGCTGTCACAATCAGTGTATGCGCGCAATTGCCTACCGGTAGGCGAACAAAACTTGTCGACAGGAGTTTCTACCGTTGGCGCGACTAACGGAGGAGGGCTATTAATTAAAATGAAGAGCGTTTTGGTGGGCGGAGAGGTTTAACTCCCTTTCGCAGTTTTTTTATTAGCTCAAACTGGAAGAAAGCAGTCCATTTGGACACTTTTCGAAAACCGAGGTTGCAGCATTACCAACTTAACTGTACTAAGTATATTTTACAAATTTGCAGTGTATTTGCAAAAAAACGTGTGTCTTGAGTGGTTACTTTTATTAAACGGGCACATTTTTACCGCAATTTTAAAATAAACGAGTTGAAAAGAGTATGGCTTTTTCAGAGATCAGACGGATTTTTAAGTTAAATGTCATTTTCATAAAGGTCGCTGGTAATTCACTTTCAAAATAAATTTTGAACTGACTGCCTAGCAGCAGCCTCCGCAATATTTTAAACAACGAATTAATACTTTTTCTGGGCAACATGTCACTTGCAAAATTATTAGAGGATATCGTGGCATGAAACTGGTTCATCACGGAAAGGCAGTACAACTCGGGCTTGTGGACTTGAGTTTTACACATTACATAGATTCTCAAAATCCCCGTGTATCACCTACCGCCGTCAATCGTTTTTTTGTTTTTCGTCCGAACACGCCTGCCGGCTAATTGGGAAACTTGAACCGATCTGATGCAATTTTGCGACTTTTAAACAAAAACATATTTTTCCGTTCCGCTTGAGAAGGAGTACGACCTTACTAAACTGATGAAGCAGAAGGTGTTATTTTTACTCAAACATCTGCGCAGATCTACCCCCTGAAACTCTGCGCAATTAACATGTGCCGAATATACAAAAACGAATTGTCTTTTACCAAACAACCAGAGAGACAAGATGGTCCGGTGGCCATCGTGGTCTGCTTTGACTAATCTTAATTTGCGTGTTTGTGTGTTAGTTAGAACCAAATGCATTATCGAAAATAAAGCAGACTATCTTGCACAGGCAGGGTGTTAATAAAATTGTCCCAAATATTTTAAGTACGTAAATGCCAATTATTTAATAAAGTTAGCGATTCCCTTGCACTCAGCATTAGTTTTCACGACTTTCTGAAGGTTTTCTATACTGTGCGACACTAGAGCCAGACGTGCAAATCACAAAGGGGTGTCAGAGGTAATTGTTTTTTTTCAAACAGATCAATATCTTCATTGTGGGTTGGTAAGAGGGGCGCAGCGGTGTCCAGTCAGGGACATTTGTGCACATGGGCTGGGTCGCACCAGGCAAATAACAACTGCTCCTAAAGGCCCATAACTGGCGCCTAACTCTCATCTGTGGCGCCCCAAATCTAGGCTCTGGCTAGCGGCCACACCCGATGACAGACTGGATAGGCGGGCTAAACCAGATGAAGCTATCTGGTGCTATGTGCCTCCACAACCGGCAATTTCCACTCTCATCCCTCCTTCCCCTCCTCTCCCTCTCTCTCTCATTTCCTTCCCCCCCCACCTGCACTTCACGAAATCCTTCGCGGAGTGCAACATGCAATCCCGTAGACAAGCCAGCAATGCTTAATCTGGTGGGGAAGGGGCTAGGAAAGTTGCCTTAATCAAATGCTGGAAAATCTCGTCATCGACAAGTGTAGCGCAGATCGTAGATGAAAAACTCGCAGTCGAAAAACAGCA
>CACRXP010001127.1:20687-41260 GCA_902702965.1 Spirometra erinaceieuropaei | reverse complement strand
TCTGCCAGTCAGTTATGTTCGTTTTCCTTTGGACAATCTGAGGAACAGTCGACCAGAACGGAGAACTGGCGCGCTACAAGACGGACATCGCTGCTCGCAGTGGGACCGTTTCTCCGGAAAAGGCCATCTGAAGGCGGCAGGTGCCGACTACACCTTCTTCTGCAGCGACCGCCTAAAGGCATGGCGATGCGATGCAGGCGTTGCCTTTGCCATCCGGAACGACATCGCGAGACAACTGTCCTCATGAGTCTCTGCCTGCTCTACAGGGAGCCAAATTTGCCATTATCATCGGTGTCTACTTCCCCACAATGACAGACTCTGATGAGGCAAAGAACAAGTCCTACGAGGAAATGCATGCTCTTCTGGTGACTATGCTCAGGACTGACAAGCTGGTTGTCGTTGTTGACTTCAACGCCCGCGCCAGGACAGATCGAGCTGCCTGGAGAGGAGTGTGGGATCCTCCTGGGATCGGTGGCTGCAACGACAAGGGTTTCCTTCTCCTGCGAACCTAATCAGAACGCCACCTCCTCCTGACCAACACCCTCCTCGGCCTACCTGTGTGGACGAAAGCAGCCTGGATGTAACTCCTAGTCACGACGCTGGTAGCTGCTGGACTATGTTCTCTTCCGGAGGAGAGATCGACAGGACGTGTGGGTGACCAAAGCTATCGGCTGGGCGGATCGCCGCCTCGTCTTCTCCAGGGTCAGGCTCCGACTACAACCCCGCAGGCGGTCACAAGGTAAGCAGCCATCAGGCAAGCCAAGTACTGTTCTGTTGAATTTGTCAGCCCACCACTTGCATCCATCAATTAATTAGTTCAATCAACACTAGGATGAACCGTCGGCCGCACACCACCGGCACCCCACACGTGAGCGAGAAATGTGCTCCTCCATGTGGCCCCTATGATGCATGTGGGAAAAAAAGCGGTCTACCTACTTGTGCGTGAACTCCTGCTGTGCGCGTATTGGGAACCAGGCAGGGTGTGTGGTCCGCGTAGACGAACTGTCTACAGCCCTGTCAGCCACCAGCCAGTTTGCCGGCTCGGACAGTGGACTGGTGCATTAAATAGGGAAGTGAGAGAGTGAGGTCGAAAGTCCAGCGCACATTCCTCATCCTAAGCCCTCTGACGCGCTTGAATCTATCACGGTGCGCTAAAAGGCGCGACTTGGAATTACTGTCAACCGATGAGAGAACTCATGCCTCACAGTCAGCCCAGCGTGTGTTTGTGTACAGTTGCTGACTGGTGAACCGAGAGTCGGGCTGCATTGGCTTCTTCCTAATGTGGCCTCTATGGCAATGCCACTCTGTGGGTTCGTAGTCGCCGTCCCTTTTTTGTTGGTGAAAACCCCTAGTCGGTGTATTTTGTGGACCAGCGAGTGTGGTGATACGCCTAGGTGCGGATGTTTGCCGCTCCAGCTATCTACGTCCTCTCCAACCTCCGTTATTCATGATTATGTCACGGGTATGCGAGGAGGACGGGGTGCGGTAGATGCATCGCAAGTCTAAAATAACTACGGAATAGTTCACGCGCAGGTTACCGTCCCTGCTGTCACCCCATGCAGTGGAACACTCGGTCATGATGCTCAAACTATCAGGTCGGCAAGATGTTGTTCCCTCGGCTAAGAGAAGTCAAATCTTGCAGCGTTCGAGAATGAGTTTATCCGGGATTTATTTGTTCCTAAGACGCTTTGAAGTTTCTACAAGGTGTTTGGGCTGCGAATCAGCAATATTTACTAACAATATGAAAATTTTAATTTTAGTCCGGAGTCCTGCCGACAGAGGTGGAATTCAGGTCCAACCACTGGTCAATCACTGTTACCCGTATTGGGACTAAGCTTTCAGTAAATTTGTTATGAAAAAAAAATCTACCTTAATAAAAACAATTCTGAGAACCCAGTTTTGGCCTTGTCGACTTTTCGAGAATTTTTTTTCCAAAAAGTGCTACAGAGATCTGAAAAAGTTATAGTTAGTTGACGTACGATCCGCAAATGGGGTAGATGGGACGGAAGTTCCTAACTTAACTCTTGGATCTTGTTGTGCATCTGTCTACCCGAATATGATCACGCGTTGTTATGCAGCTAAGTGACGCCTTTTGCTTATATTCGCGCTGAATCATTAACAGCAAGATTCAGGTCCAAAAGTTTTAACTGCTGACAAGAGAGGTCTGCTGTTTCAGTAGTCAAAGTGGACTATTTCTACCGTGCTACATCAAAAACGCAGCAAAGCTTTCTCGAGGTACTGGCCAGATTTCGGCAAAGAAGCTGGCGTCCGGCAAGTGGAAAGCAATTGGTGTTGACACTTGTCATAAACGTAAAAATCCACTTTTCATCTTCAAGGAAATTCGACGCGGAAAGGCTTCCCTTGGGTGTCATCTTGACTCTATCGAAAATTGACATGGGACTCAGATTCCTCATCTACTGGTCTCCCTCATCTGTTAAAAGTAGATCTCAGCAGTGTACGATGTTTACTTTGGTTATTCTGATATCTTCTGATGAGACTTTTTTGTAATATTGAGCGCTGAAAGTCATTATCCAGCATTATTGGTCCTCCTGGTCGATATACAATGAAGAGATCGAAATGGCCAGATTGGAATTTCGCATACTCAGGCCGGTATTTGCGGATATTATGAGCGTTCGAATGAACAACAGAAATTGTTCTTGTGGCCGCTGTTGCATCGTTTCTCTTGCGAAATTAATATATCCTAAAATGCCAACTAGACTACCGTCAGCTTTATGTCTCCCATTTTGTGATGTCCGGTATCAAAAACAAAATCTAACTAGTTTACAAAACCACATACTTCCGACGGAGCAGACACACGCACTTAATAGTTGACATTCAAATTAAGACCGCAAAAAGACATTACCTACGTGTACCCCTGATGCATTGGTTAGATCAAATCGTTGGCCTCTGCGGTTCAACGTCGGATAGTATAACATATTATGTATCGGTTGGGCAGCCCATCCAGATGGGCAGGTTAAAAAGAACTGTGATGTGCCGGCGACGAACTCCTTAAAATCGCCCACTGATTGCTTGAGTGGCAAGAAGCGCCATGTATGTGTTTCACGCTATAAAGGAAGCTATTATGGACTTTTATGACGACCTTTTCTTTGTCACAATTCTTTGACGCAATTCGAGTCGGGAAACCGTGGGTAGTCCACGATCGAAAAACCAGGCCACCAGAGTGGTTAAGAGTAAAAGCACCTTGCCTTACGAAACTCGCCTAACAAATATGTGGGGATCCTTTATTGTGAGGAGGTTGCATTGCAGCCTGTTCTCTGCCGACACATTTAATTTATTACCGCGACCAGTCTTTCAGGCGACCCATTAAAGATGCGTTATCATGAGGTAAGTTTGGAAGTGTATAAGTTCTCTCTTTCTGTCACTGGTGCAAGTTTAACAATTTTTTTGTTTTACAAGAAACTTTGAGAGACCTATGGACCAAAATGGACCGAGGCGATGAAATATTGAAAATAGCACCCATGACTTACGATAAGACCGTCGTATTTTTATAGTCCCCGTTCAACTGTTGAAGCCCACATGGTTTCTCAGTACATTACAAAAACACCCAAGGGCTCTAGCCTATTCCTCTCAACCAACTGAGCTGAACTGAGCACGTATGTGAGGATACATCGACTGTTCCGGGCTTCTATCTCTTCAGACAGTCAGTTGGCTAAAGTCAGAGGGTGAATTGATTCCATAAAAATGCCGAAAACATCTTACTGAAAAGCGTATCTGAAACGTCTCTGTTGAGGATAATGCACATTCACGGAAAACACCGGCGTATCAGTCTGTTCTAGTGCGGATCTACTTTTTCCATGATCAAGTAGGATGCTTCACAGAAATTACGGGAATTCCTTGATTTTCTCTTCGTGTTCTGCGGGGTCTCAACGTAAATTAAGAACCCTTTTTAAACATTGCCATCCCTGGAAACAAATCTATACTTAGCCTATGCCTCCTTTAATTTTTAACTGCGGAATAATAGTTTACACGGCAGTTTGACTGTTACATTTCTTAAGTTTATATATTTAAAATTTCTTTAGCACTCTAGTTAGTTAATTCTGGTTGTCTTTTGTTCACTGGGAAGGATTGTATGAACCTTTTGTTTTCAGGATTAGCCAAATAAAATTTAAGGTTCTGAGGAGAACATGATAATTACTTTTATACAGAGTGAGGTGAAGTGCGAAAGCCACTTTCAGAGGCATGACCTGAAAGTGGCTTTATGCGAGTCGACGAGTGGTTTACACGACACTACATTCCTCTTTCTCATACAGACATTAAAGCCTTGCATAGATCTATGCTGAAAGTTCAGATGGATTCGACCGGTATTTTTTTCCTTTTTGAATAAGTGAATAGAGTTGTTTGGAAAAGAACCCAAATTGCAGTTTACTTCATGTTCAAATCTAACCAAGTGACTGAATTATGCACACCGATTAATGCTTGAAGCGTGATTCCAAGTTTTATGCGGAAAAAATAAACGACTCTTAGGGGGAAAACTAGGTGAGTGGCTAGCTGCTTTTAGAACTCCTACGCAGTTTCCGCAATGAAAAAAGATGTCGCGCACTTTTCACCAGGAAAAAACAGTTATGTGTAGTTCATTATGGAAGCAAAAGGTACTCGCAGTCATACGGCTAGGGTAATCAAAAAGATTGGAAGTACTCTGACCGCAAAAAAGCAAAGTGCCTTAGATACCTCTTGGTTTTCTGTCAACAAAAATGCAAATTTGGAAGTCATCTTTAGAGTGTCGCATTATTAGTCTAAAAGAAGAACTAGTTTTGTTATATAACAATTTGAAAAAGATGTTAAATCTAAGCCATCTTAGTCAACAAACTTTTCCTCCTTCACGCTGGTTGTCGGGAATGCCCAATTTCTTGTAACGGCATTTATAAGCTAACATACGTGGAAACAAGCATAGCATGCTAAGAAGGATTCACGTCTAAGTAAAACGTGGGGTATTCTTGGCATTAAAACGTACCAAATGGGATGCTCCCACAGAATTCCTTGGTTCGCCCTCGTCATGCGAAATTGGTGTTTGTTTTAAGCATCCGTCCAAGCTCGAAGCATAATTTTCGTTAAGAATGGGTTTAGGCACAGAAAATGAAGTTGTTGGAGTATCCTGAGCCCTTCTTCGCACCTCGGTATCTTTTCGCTGTTCTGTGCAGGGTGTCTCCGTGAGGGAATGCTGATTAGCCGAATTATTCGAAGGGGTTTCCTTCTCGAGAGGACCACAATAAGCCGACTTATTTCTCGGTGCGCCTCCCACGGAGGGTGAGCGCAAAACACTATTACTCCCTGTAAGTGACGAAGCAAGTCCATTTGAAAGTTTCTCAGATTCCAACACGCCTCCGCCAGATAGTCCAACAGGAGGCAAAAACATTAGTAATTTTTTTATCAAATCTGTCGTTATCTTTTTCATTTCCACTGCCGATGCATCGATTTCGACGACATCTTCGGAAGGCCATCCTGATGGAGCTGATCCAGAGGATCTGGAATGATAATTTTCGACTGGTGAAATCGCTTACCTTGAAAATTTGCTGAGGAAACTTTGCTTCATTTGCGGGCAGTACCAGGATCTGCAAATTTCATAATTGTGGCATATCAAAGGTTATCATGTGGTATGACTTGGAGAACTCAAACAAAAGACGGCATCAAAACATCATTTTATCCTTGATTAAAAAATATGATACATAGATTTGTTCTCTTTGCTTTGCCCTGATATGCATTAAGGTGTACACGTTTGCACTCATAAGATTAACCTATTAACCTTATTTATTTCCACACCGTCCGAAATATATAACATGGCTAAGCGCTTCGATGTAGCAGTATTACGGATCTGTTGGTCGTGGTGTGTAAGTGTTTTCCATAAGAATAAACAGTTTGCTCAATTATCCGGGGAGGTGGAGGTTTTAGCAGACATTGACAAGGATATGAGTAAATTAATCTTTGATCCCAGTGAGTATCTTCCTAACTTCGGGGAATCGACAACGTATATCTTTAAGACAATGCCAAGTAATTTGATGTTCCCAATTAATCCTAAGTTATTAAGCCCTTTTCCGACTGAAAAGTGATTCGGTCCGGTGTTATTAACTATCGGGTAGTGAATAAACCTACATTTCGTGAAATTGTTTGAAAAGATTATTTTCAATGAGTCGTTACATTAACGTCTGTCTAATCATCTTCTGGGCGACTTCGGCATGACTTAACTAAAAAAATACTGCGAGGCTGTCTGATTAGCATTTTGTGACCCTAGCTCTTGACTTTTTTGTGCTTTTCTATCGAAGGGAAAACTTCAACATGTGTTTTGCATAGACGCCTTTTCATAAAAGTGCAAATAGTTAACATTCAGTCTCCTCCATTCAGCTCCATTGGGCCCTGTATACTTGACCTCGTCAAGGAAGCCATGAGTGGCAATTGCTAATCGACGCGTCATTCGATCACTAGTGACGCAATACAGGGCACAGTTTCGGTACGCTATTCTCCTTTTTTCACATTTGCGTCATTTTAAAAGTAGTCAGAAATTCATCAAATTTCATTTACGCTGATGGCCTCAAAGAGCAACACAAATTTTTGCGTCGGAATATTTGATTCCAATCTATTTTGCCTGTGAAAATGGATTTTGAATTGGCAGATTGGGTTCACGTCTCCCAACCGGAGTTTCATGTGTTTCGGTCCTAACAAAATTCCTGGTTCAAAGTATATAGAAAAATGCCCTCTAGAATGCACCACTGTCACTGGCGTAGGCCTTGCTGATACGAGTGTGTCAGTCTGATCACCTCGTACAGGTCAAAGCCCTGCAAAGACTACGCAGATATGCAGTTTAATATCCCATAATATTTTCCTCGCCGAAAATAAAGCCAAGAATATGCGACTTGATACCCTTTCTTTGGTTCAGTTAGTGTCTGTAATTGCTGTAAGATCGAAAGTGTCCAGACAGTCTTTGCTCCAAATCTCTTTTCTCGAGATGGACCCGCTATTTCTTACACTGCGAGATGTCAGATATCGAACCTTAAATTTGTATGTGCGAGACGACTCAAAATGAGTCTTTGACCCAATTACACATTAATCCTTGCCACAGTCTTCCACGCACTGACATCCTTACCCCAGTATATTGACCTTATGTCACTCGTAATTCCACCACAGCCATACCACCGCCTCCTGCTCTACTTCGCAGTGTTTGCTTTTTGCCTCCAAATATGCCTTTCTTTGGAATAACCCTGTGCCCAAATTCAACTTATGTCAGCATCTTATCCCAGAAGATATAAAGTTATTATTGTCCGCTTCATCCCCGAACACTCATATTTTTCGAATTGGAAATGGGTCCTCCTGGAATTTGAGGGTAAGGTTGCATGCTCTGCCTGTTCACCTGGAGACTCGAACTTACTTCGAACCCCTCCAAATGTTTAAATTAGTTGTTAAGTCCACCAACACTATCCCCTCAGAAGATGGCTTTCGTGACCTTGATATTCAACCCCACGTGTTGACTTTAAGTAAACTGTTGGACAACGCAGAGGACTTCTGTGACTCATCAAATTTGCGGTCGTTTCTGCAGCCAGCCAAGAAATGTTATCATTGTGGTTGCAGGGATTTTTGTGCAGCAGCTAGCTCTTGGTGACTTAGAAGCTGCTCCCCTGAAGATGACTGTTTTATCGACAGGACAATCCTGTTCCACACACATTCTCCACCGATCGGCGGCTGTTTTTCTTCGCAAAACCTACTGACTTCTCTCAGTGTGCGTATGGTAACAGACCACGGGGCTCCCCAAATACCAGCAAAAGAATATAAAAGGACAGGCTTATTACAACACTCTTAAGGCGCCGTCAGTTCCCATAGAAACAAATTTCCCAAGCTTAGAAAGTCAACGATCAAACTCCGTTCCATATGCGACTATATGGAATGCCCTCCGAAGTATTATTTGAAAAACGCTAAAAATTAGGGGACTATGAATAAAAACTAGCAAATCTCTAACCAACTGAAAAAATGTTTCTGAATAAGTCAAAATGCTTTTCAAATCGGTTGTTCGGCACAAAATTTGAACCGAAAAATACGTGATGGCGCCAGCTACTGGGGCAATGCCTGGTTATAGGCCTAAGGAAAAGGCACCCTAGTTGCGCAAATATGCCATAAATGCCCGCATTTAGTATTCATTCTTCTTGCCCACATAAACTGACCTATCGGACATCAAAACACTTCAGCTGCAAATACTAACATACTTCCGGTAAACCTGTACAAATTAGTCGCCCGTAAAATCGAATGAGACAACAACACATTTGATTTATAGCATTTTACCAGAAAAAATGCGCTGGCTGATACAATATGATTTTGGTGCTTTTGACAGATACCGACCGCTAAACCTGACTCACGGACCTTGTAAAGTAACTGGTGGTGTGGAACACTATCAAAGGCTTTCTTGAAATCGATGTAAATGATATCGACCCTTGTTCCTTCGTGTAACGATCGAGAACAGTGTCCCGTTGAATAGAGCATATTAGTTAGACAGGAGTGATTTTGTCGAAAGCCATGTTGGGAACTAGCAATGAAATTATTTTCTTCAAGGAACTTTATCATGGATTTTTTGACTATTCTCTCCATGACTTTGCAACAAATGCACGTTAGGCTCACCGGTCGATAATTGTTTGTACTTGTTCTAGATCCACCCTTGTGGATGGGGTATATGTTCGCCACTTTCCAATCAGAGGAGATTATGCCTCGGTCAAAGGACGACCTGAAGATGTGCAAAAGCAGTCTGGCGCGTTAGCAAGCCATCTATTTCAGAACTTTTGCCGGTATTTTGTCTGGACCCGGGGACTTACCCACCTTAAGCGCTAGAAGTTCCTTCCTTACATCTTCTTCCATGAAGTCGAGATTTTCTATTATTTCGTCGGTTGTCCCAGCAGGCAATCCAGCCTCGTCAAAGCCCGTTTAATCGGTGAAAATAGACACGAAAAACCGGCTTAGATGTTCTGCCTTAGCGTCATTTTCGATGATATTCTCATTGTTTTCTCCCTTCAACACTAAGACCGTCTCCTTGTTCTTTAACCTACTGTTGATGTGACTGAAGAGCACTTTTGGTTGATCAACGGCCCGTTCCATTACTCGCGTTTCATACACCTTCCGCGGCCTGTGGATATCCCTCCTTACCTCGTTTCGCTTCCGAAGAAACTGCTCGTAATGAGATGGTTGTTTTGTTGTTGCATACCTTCTCCATAGTTTGTTCCGCAGTTTAGATGCCTAATAAGAGAGAGGGAATAAGCCAAGCACATTTAGCTTCTCTTGGTTTCGGAATAAGGACATGAGAAAACCAAGTAGGGGGTCGAGTCCCGTGGATCACAAGTTGTTTTTATAAGTCCTCTGCGATGGACTTTGTCAAAGGCCTTTTTAAGATCAGAGTATACCGTAGCTACTGTGTCTTCGTCATCCCTGTTGCTAAAAATGAATTTCGAGAAAGGGAAATGGCACGTTGGGAGGGAGGCGTGCGGCAAGCGTTCGTCAAACTGTTTAGAGCTTTGGTAGTAGGTTGTTTTTTTCCGGGCTCTGGCGATTGCGATGGCTTCCATAACAACATGACAGCTCTGGCTATCTGTCTGTCCCTATTTTTGAATATTAAGGCCATGCTCGAGTACGTCTAGATGTGTAAAGAAATGAATTTTACAGGATTGAGGAGACCAGCTTGGAGAGAATTTATGGAGGATAGATCACTTGTTTCATTTTGCTCGGGTATTTTCTCTCTCCTAAAAGAAGCTTTTGCCGGCTGCCATAACGGTTCCCACACTAAAATAGGTCTCATTAAGGGTGCATACTGTCAGTTCGACTGGTTGCGACATTAATTCTCCGTCGACCGTATAGTCGGTTAAGAAGCAATTATTGAATGAAGTTGTTATTTGGCCGTGGTTTTTTACTGAATTTTCCGAGACGTCGATCATAGTTTGCGGCTCTGACCTTCAGTGATTTTATTTGCGCCTGAAATATTGGGTTATATGTTCGGGGACGCTAGAGTACGGTTCTCTGCACCTTTGTCTTCCTTGTTTTCATTCCACCATCTAGCTGTTTTTAACGTTCTAACTCTCTACTAAAGAAAATCCGGTGTTTGTGGCCCTTTATACGCGAATGTATAGTCTATCGGGGTATCTCTAATAGTGAGTAAAGTATGGGAGACTTATTGCTTCAGTAGGGAGTATTGCTAGAAGGTACGAAGTCCATTGTAATGACCTGATATAGCTATCGTGTCTTCTAGGGTCAATGTAGGCGTCGCTTAAATGATGAATCGGTTTTATTTTTAGGGGAAGCATGAATATTTATGTTTTGCGATCATTTACAGTGTTTACACTGTGGTAGTGCCTGACGCGCGTAAGCCGTCAAAAGGTTATGCGCGCAGCCGTGACTCGTTAAAGTTTCATTAGAGGGTCGCAGTTCAGACTGGAGGGGTGGCCGGGTGTCAGGAATAGAATAGAATAGAATAGAATAGGTTTATTGTAGCGCCCCTTGGGCACTGTCAGTCACCTTTGAACTCAGGAAAAAACCTAAAACAAACTCGTCAATTTCAACTGCACTTTGACTTCATTTGCTTCGGGTGTCTGGTTAGCCAAAAGAGCCCGAATTGAGAGTTTGTTTTAAGTTAAAAAAAAACCTCAGTTCTAAGGGAAAATAATAACAAAATTTTTAAAAAATAACGATATGTACAATATAAAAATTGAAGTTTGCAGTTTGGTAGTTTTCGGGGGCATGAATAATATGTCCTTCATGGCAATTGAAGAACTTTGATATCGGCCTGACCTTGAAATCATTTTCCTGCTGGGTAAATTTCGGTTTGCTCTTGTAAAGAGCAGATATTTGTAGTTAAGTTTGTTTTAATTACTTTTGTTAATGCTCTCCTGAGCGACAATCCGCTCTCTTTGAAGCGACGGTTACGGATCGCGAAGCGGACGCGCAAGAGGTGAAACCCCGCGTACCGACACCCAGACAGGAAGGAGGGTAAATCGGAGGAAAGCTCGCGCATACCTTCTGGTTCCCTTACTCCATTGTCACCCCCTTTACCCCCCCCCCCTGCCCACGAATTACAATTTCCCTACTTGTTCTCGATTCAATAAACGTTCCTTGTTGGAAGTTCATTTCTGGTATTGACTGTTGCGATTCGCGTGATCATACCCATAAGACCCACACACAAAGGAGAGACGTGATGGATATGTCCGCTATGCCTCCTACAGACGAACAGACTCAACTATCTCCCAAAGACCTCAACACAGACGAGACCAAGTCTTCAGGTAACCTGAGTATTACAATGGTGGCAGCGCGCACGACAGAACCGTCTAGCCCTAGAAGAACACCAGCACCCTACTACCACGCCATACCATCCTCATTTCATATTTTTGATGGAGAAGAAGACTTCGGGGATTGGATAAATCTACTTGATTTCTATTTGGAGGAAGTACCTGACAACGAAAAAAGCCGCGCCTTATTGAAACATCTGGCAAGTAGGCAACTCCGCCAGGCGCTTAATTCTGGAGTATCAGGACGTACTCCATATAAAAACCTTTGTTGCCAACTACGCCGTCTATTCTCTCCAAGACCTTCCGTAGGACAGTCGATTGAAAAGTTCCTCAACCGCCGTCAGCAGCCACACGAGTCTCCGCGCCAGTTCGCAGAGGATATGCTGAGATTATGTAAAGAGGCTTATCGCTCGTTGAACGCTGCGGACGCCGAGGAAGTCACCCTTCACCATTTTATAAAAGGGTTGTCCTCTCGTACTCTAGCCGAGTCACTTCAATTACAACCTCCGGCATTTTTAGAGGATGCTATCGACCGAGCAGACCGTTTCGTCGAAGTTGAAAGATCCAAAGTTTCCCCTGGACAAACTTGGCGGCCGGCACCTCCACGCCCCCAAATGGCAAATGCATCTAATTTTACGCCACAGCGTTTTGGGCACAATTTCAATAACGGTGCTAGATTTCGTCCACCACATCCCAGGTATCAACCACGGAGTAATCAAATAAGGGAATATCAACCACCGCAGTGCCAGTGTGGAGTGCGACAGTGGCTGCCGGAGGACAGACACTCGTATCAACAACCCGGTAGCGTTTCTATCCCAGTTTGTTCTGTGCCGTCTGATGACCCGTCATTCTTTATTTCTATTTATGTTGAAAACAAACCTGTTAGAGCCCTTATAGATACTGGCGCTACACTCTCACTTGCTAACCCACTTATCTTTACTCATCCTCTACACGGACGTATACATAAATATGGGCCCATCCCTACGTTAGTCGCCGCTAATGGATCCCCCTTAGAGTGTTTAGGGATTGTCCACATCAAGTTACAATTCGAACATTCGTGTAAGGACCATGACTTTTTGGTTGTCCCCGGCTTGACATGGGACTTATTGTTAGGTATCGATTTCCTTAGCAAATATGACTGCTTTATCAATGTCAGAAATCGAGCGGTCAGTTTTGGTGGAGGAATAGATTTGGCAAATACTAACGATTCGTTTGATGAGGCCGTCGTTTGTGCACGAATTTCTGCCATCGTGAATCTTCCACCTACAAATATTGATGATGTTCTGAAAGACCACACAGACATGGACATGGAGCACAAGGAGGGTCTTCGAGCACTACTTTTATCTTTTCACGATGTTTTCGCATGGGATGAAAGCCAGATTGGTCGTACGAACTATATGCGACACTCTATTGAGACCGGAAACGCGAAGCCGGTGTGGCAACCCCCGAGACGGATTCCGGCCCATTTACAGGCAGAGGTTAGCGATCTTCTGGACAAGATGTTGAAAGCTGGGATTATTAAACCCTCTCGCTCACCCTGGGCGTCTCCAGTTACCCTAGTACCAAAGAAGGATGGCAAACTACGTTTTTGTGTGGATTACAGACGACTGAATGCCCTTACGGTTAGGGATTCTTTCCCTTTACCTGGGATTGACGTTACTTTGGACGCCTTGGCTGGTGCTAAATGGTTTTCCACCCTGGATCTAAAGTCTGGATACTGGCAAGTTGAAGTTGAACCCAAAGACCAACATAAAACAGCTTTTATACTGCCACAGGGATTGTTCGAATTCGAGACCATGCCTTTCGGCCTTTGCAACGCTGCGGCCACTTTCCAAAGACTGATGCAGGTGGTTCTAGCACATCTTTTCCCAACGCACTGCTTGGTCTATCTGGATGACGTGATTGTGTTCGGTAGGTCTGTAGACGAACATAACCGTAGGCTCATGGCGGTACTGACAGCTTTACGTGACGCTGGGTTACGCCTGAACCCGGCAAAATGTTCTTTTCTTCGGCAGAGGGTCACGTACCTGGGCCATGAAGTCAGTGCAGAAGGCATATACGCATCTCCAGAAAAAATCGACACTATCCGCACGTGGCCCCCGCCGAAGTCAGCTACCGAGGTGCGCAGTTTCGTTGGTCTTGCATCATATTACAGACGGTTTATCCCGCATTTCGCAGAGCTTGCACGACCGCTACACAGATTGACTGAGAAAGGTAGACAATTTACTTGGACGGATGATTGCCAGACATCGTTCGAGGAATTAAAAAGTCGACTGATATCGGCCCCGGTGTTAATGCTACCGAACACAGCTACAGATGCCCCACCCTTTGTCCTCGATACGGACGCTAGCGGATTTGCTATTGGCGGAGTTTTATCACAGTCAGACGATTCAGGAAATGAACGCCCAATTTGTTTTGCGAGCAAGTCTCTAAATAAGGCACAACGAAATTATTGCACCTATCGTAGGAAGTTATTTGCCCTGATGACCTTCGTTAAACAATTTAAACCGTTCTTATTGGGGAAACATTTTATTATCCGTTCGGATCATAAAGCATTACAATGGCTGCAAAATATGAAAGACGCCGAAGGGCAGTTGGCAAGATGGCAGGAAACTCTGCAACAATTTGATTTTACCTGCCAATACCGGCCAGGCACGAAACATAACAATGCGGACGCATTGTCCAGGAGACCTGCAGCAACTGAGGATCTCTCTAGATACAGGGAGGATGCTACCATAAACGCCATAACGGTTAGTGAACCCACACGTCATCACTGGGCTGTCGCGCAGAGTACAGATCCGGACACAGCTATCGTATACGACCACCAGCTCCACGGTAGACACCGCCCCACTGATACTGATCTTTGTGGCTCGTCCGACATTGCTCGAATCGTGAGGAACCATTGGCAACACCTGTATCTAGAAAACGACCTGCTTTTCTTCAAAGACGACATGAACAATCAACCATGGCTCGTCGTTCCTGGGAGCTTGGTCATTCCAGTCCTAGAAGACATCCACAGAGAATTAGGCCATGTCGGACACACGAAAACAGAGGCCGCGGTAAGGCAACGTTTTTGGTGGCCGCACCTGCGGGAACAGGTGGCTACGTTCTGTAACACTTGTCCGACTTGTGCATCTTTTAAGGGCTCAATACCCAAACGCAGGGCACCACTCCAACCTATGACCACAGGATTTCCCTTCGAGCGAGTCGGCATTGACGTTATTGGACCACTGTCTTTTACACCTGCAGGTAACCGTTACATTCTGGTGATGGTGGATTATTTTACGAAATGGGCGGAGGCTGTTCCATTACGCCGGCAAGACGCCGCGTCGGTTACTAACGCCCAGCTGAGCGAGTGGATCTGCCGGTTTGAAGCCCCGCTTTCCTTACACTCGGATTGTGGAGCTAACTTTGAAAGTAAACTCGTACGCGATGTGTGCGATCTCCTACTCATCCACAAGACACGGACTACCCCGGCCCACCCAGAAGGCAATGGACAAGTAGAACGTACGAACCGCACCATTATCAGTCTCCTGAAGGCATTCGCCGAGGAACACCACCCCCATAACTGGGATACACGGCTGCCTTATGCGATGATGGCTTATAGAGCCACTATTCACTCCTCTACCGGCTACGCACCATATCATATGCTGACAGGACGCCAATTCAGATTACCAGCAGATTCACATTTTCCACTCCATTCACAAGTGTCGGACGTGCCAGACAAGTACGTACTCGATTTACAAGAGACGTTACGAGTCACACACAACTTGGCACGTGAACACCTCAAAGCCGCATACGATAGACAGAAGGAATATTTTGATAGGAGAACAAGCGGGTCAACCTTTAACCACGGTGACCTAGTCCTACGCTTTAGATCTATTCCCCCGGTCGGCACGACGGCAAAATTCTTCTATCCATGGGAAGGCCCTTACGTGATCACAGATGTCCTCTCTCCCACCACGTACATCATACGTGATGCACAAATGCCGGACGGCCCAACGTTTACGGCACACTATGACAAACTCAAACCTTACAGAGGTCGACTTCCCATTGCGAGAGATGATACCCTTCCGATCATCCCATCCCACCTAGTCCCGGAACCTACAGTTGAGGTCGAGATTGGTGATGGTCATGACCCGCCGGCCAACGGCCCTGAGGACAGGGCCATATCTTGAGGAGGGGGGAGTAGTAAAGAGCAGATATTTGTAGTTAAGTTTGTTTTAATTACTTTTGTTAATGCTCTCCTGAGCGACAATCCGCTCTCTTTGAAGCGACGGTTACGGATCGCGAAGCGGACGCGCAAGAGGTGAAACCCCGCGTACCGACACCCAAACAGGAAGGAGGGTAAATCGGAGGAAAGCTCGCGCATACCTTCTGGTTCCCTTACTCCATTGTCACCCCCTTTACCCCCCCCCCCCTGCCCACGAATTACAATTTCCCTACTTGTTCTCGATTCAATAAACGTTCCTTGTTGGAAGTTCATTTCTGGTATTGACTGTTGCGATTCGCGTGATCGTACCCACAAGACCCACACACAAAGGAGAGACGTGATGGATATGTCCGCTATGCCTCCTACAGACGAACAGACTCAACTATCTCCCAAAGACCTCAACACAGACGAGACCAAGTCTTCAGGTAACCTGAGTATTACACTCTAGTTACTGGTTGTCAGTCTATCTGGCCAGCTGTAAGGGGGCGGTCGCACAGTTCCTACGTATTTTTCAGGAGGCTTACCATCGTTGTCTGGACTAAGAGCTGGAAAAGATGAATATATATCAGGAGTAAGAAGCATTCAATGGTAAGTCACAGTCAAAACTGTCAAAATACTATTGAATCATGTATCATATTGTTCTTGTTAATGTGAAATTATAGGAGTAGTGGTCGACTGTTTACTATGACCTAATATAGTTCTATATATGTTTAATATGGCTTTAATATAGACATACGCACGACTAATATGCAGGGTTTTATCGAAGGGTATATTTTTATTAGCTTTATAAGGGATATTTAGTGTCAGGTGACATAGCTGATGAAAACGAGAAAGGGAGGAAAATAGAGGAATATAATTATCTGTTCTATGTTTATCAATGATGCTATCTTATTCAAAAATAAATGTGTATTGTTATTTGAAAGGAATTTCTTAGTTTTTATTTTAAATTCGATTAGGGTTCGACTTTTCCGGATATAACCTGGAAGAGAATTCCAGATAGTCGCATATCTTATGGTGTAGAAATTTGATCGTTGGGACTTTGTGAATTTGGGAATCTTTATAATATCCTCGCTATTTCTGGTGTTTCTAGGGGCGTTTTGGTTGGTAAGTAAATTCATTTTGAGAATATCTTGATCGTGGGTGACCTTGAATAGGAAGTTTAGACCATTTTGAAGTCTTCTGATCCAGAGTGGTCGAAGACCGTATTTATGATATAGTTCTAAGTATGAACCCTGGATGCCATCACTTCTAGACAAAGATCTACTAAACCGTCTCTGAATGCCTTCTAGTTTCTTTCGGCCGTCTGAGGGTATTATGCCGAAGAAAATTGAACAGTAATCTAGGAGAGGTAAAACATACATTTTGAACAGTTGTATTCTTAGTGCATTTAAGGTGAAATTTTTACATATGAATCCACACAGGCGAGTGGCTTTCGGTGATATTTGTTGGACTTGGGGAGATAAATCAAGGGTATTTGTATAGTTGAGACCTAAATCTCTTACATATTGGGCCTCTGTTATTTCATCATCCTCGAATATTATGGGGGGAAGTTTTTGTGGGCCAAATATCAGGAGATGGCATTTTTCGGGTTAAAAAGGGGCATCTGCCACTGACTACTCCATTCGCTGAGTTTTCTGAGATCAGTTTCAATTGTTCTATGAATATTGGCTACTGTATTCCCCTTATATGCATATGCAATTTTAAGGTCGTCCGCATATAAAAACGTCTTAGCTGAGACAGATATGGACGATAAGTCGTGAATATATATAAGAAATAGAAGGGGGCCTAGGATAGTGCCTTGAAGTACTCCACTGGTAATAGGGGATGGTTCTGAAACGACGTTTCAAATTTGCACCTCCTGGTATCGGTTTTGAAGATAAGATTTAAGAAAATCTAGAAGGGGTGGCCTAATTCCATGACTTTTTAGCTTTATCAGTAGTCTTTTATGGGGGACTTTGTCAAAGGCCTTTCTTAGATCGAAGTATATTGAAGCTACTGTGTTTCCATCATCTCTATTGACTGGAGGTTAGCGTGGTTGTCACGGCCATTGACAGGCAAAGAGACGCCGTTGAAGGGGGCATTGAAGAGACTGCAATAGCTTAAGGGGCCTTTTCCAACTCCTTCTCCGCCAGGGCTAAGCATCAGTATCCCTATAAAGGGCTGCTTAAACATCCCATACGGCTGCCGAGCTACACTATGTGCCACGGCTAGGTTTGATGGGATGGCCGCATCGGGGATCCACATGTGAGAAGAGGGCGCCGGACAATGGGCGCTAGACGTAGACAATACC
Source organism: Spirometra erinaceieuropaei (assembly GCA_902702965.1). Taxonomy (NCBI): domain Eukaryota; kingdom Metazoa; phylum Platyhelminthes; class Cestoda; order Diphyllobothriidea; family Diphyllobothriidae; genus Spirometra; species Spirometra erinaceieuropaei. The sequence continues at coordinate 23,496 of CACRXP010001127.1, read as the reverse complement.
TTCAAGAAGAAAGCAAAGCGACCTTCTACGACCTTCAAGTGGACCCATAACTGTGTATCTATATACTCCATATACATATATATTAGTTCATTCATACCATATTATACCAGATGGAAATTTGCTTGGACAAACGATGTGACTTCAAGTTCGTTAATATTTTTTAATAAAGGCAGTTCTTAAGAATGCATTAGTGACTGCATATTACAGATCCGCATGTATACGAATGGGTTTACAAGGGATTTGCCCATTACTCTCACAAAAATAAACTGAAATAATACCAGTTAGCATGCATGTGCTTGCAATAAATTCTTCTTAGGCCGGCATATTCATAAGTGAACGAAAAATTTCAGAACTGACAATTATATGACTAACTCAATGAGCAAAAGATATTAGGTTCGCTATATTTATGATATTACCACAGTTGCCGCAGTAAAGCCAACATAGCTGCCATCTCAGATACTGTAAATCCGGCACTACGGCCGATTAAATTTGCTCTACAAGTGAAAATGATAGGTTAATTCCCATTCTAAACAGAAAGGCTAGTGGCAACTTCGAAAGAGAGTCTGTCAGAAGAAAAATTTGTCCTGACAATGTACAGCCTTCTTCAGGTTCACGCTGACAAACTGACAGTGCCCAAGGGACGCTATAATAAACCTATTCTATTCTATACCCCTTCGAAAGAAACACAATCTAGTCTGTTGTTTGGCTAGACGGGCTATAAAAATCCGCTTATCAAACAGCATCGACGGCAAATTAGAAAAATCCAAGACCTGCTTCGCGAGATTTTGTATCTTGACATACTTACTGCCAAGAATATTACAGATAGACCCGCAGATGATCAAGACTCTTGGCCAATTTCGTAGCCACCGCCTGTACTCTTTCTAGCCGTTGATAATCCTTTTTGAACCATGGTCGCGAGGCCTGGACTTCATACTCTAAGTGTGACTAAACGAATGTCCCATAGATTTTTCTGAACAGCTCCTTATCGATCTGCAAAATCCTTGCCTCAGCGCAAATAACGGCTTTATCGCATATTTGGTCGCCCTTTGATGGTGTTACGATGGTTCAGGGGAGGAGGCCATTAGGACGCTGATGTCTTTCTGTTCAACAACATTTCAATGGGGCTGCCTGTCAAGGGGTCTTGAAAATTATCATCCTCTTTACTGGTCTTTCTGGTGCGGAGTCGCAGGAACATACATCTGTTCACATTAAAATTGAGGAGCCAACTAGCTGACCAACTGCTTGGCTGGTGGAGACTCTCTTGAAGCGCGTTCCCGTCTGCGTCAGCTCTGATGGCTCCCTACAGCTTAACACTGTCAGCAAACATGGCAACGCAGCATCCCAGGTCGCCGATGCAGTCGCTAATGTAAACTAGGAATAGCAATGGCCCTAAGACTGAAGCATAAGCGCACACGGTTTTTGATCTCCTTGTAAGAAAACCTGCGATCTTTGTCAGCAGCTTTCCTTTTATCCCAAGTTCACACAGTTTGTAGATAGGGCTTTTGTGTGGTACACTGTAGGACGTCTCCTCGAAATACTTGTGAATGGCGTATACTATACCATCCTCGTCTAGTGCGCGAATACACTGCTCAGTCGAAAGCAATAAATTGGAAAAGCACGACCGGTTCCCTCTGAAGCCCGCTGCAGCCCTGGGAATGAGTGGTTCCGCTCCAGGAACCCCAATGTTTCTTCTTTAAATGAGGCTTTCATTATTTTACAGCAAATGCACGGTCGGCAATTGTTAGCACCAGTGCAACCCGTACATTTGTATATCGGAAAGATATGTGCTGACGAACAGAAGATGTGTGCTGGTGGTTTGGAGAGTTAGTTTGCCAATTACTCCGAGAATTTGGTCAATATATGGTCCGGACCCGACAACTTTGCTTATCTGACATTCTGTGGCCCTCTTTCCGCGACAGATGTCGGGAGGAGTATGGATTCAAGCACGGCATCAGCGGTCTCAACGGCATTGCCGACAATGCGAGTCCGAAACTCGGTTTCTTCAGTGAAAACGGAGGCAAAGTACTACCCCATGTGGTCGACTTTCTCGCTGTTTTCGACGATTCTACACTATCTTCATCCTTCATTACTGCGACTGGTTACTTGTTTTTTAATGTACTGTAAATGCAGTGGACTAAAATACTGGGCTTTTGATCAGCCTGTTAGATCATTCTGGATTTATACAAATTCCCTTTGGTGGTCTGTAAAATGTCAGGAATTCTAGGTTTTTTTGCGTTACTCTTCTTCGTCTATATCCAGGAGGACTCATATTTAAGGGAAAGGGAGTGGGCTTGTTCAACTGAAAAACTTCCTGTCCTAACATATACGAAAACCTAACCACCCTCTCTATTTTTACGGTCTCTGCGAAAGAGCTGGTAGACCCGGATCCTACGCGTGCTAATTTCCTATTTGTTTATGCCTATTGTTATGTGTGGAACCAAACTTTTGACCATCCGACTGTCTCGAGATGGCTAACGCTGTCAATAGAATCCCTACCAGTTCAATGTTGTGTACTTGAGGGAAAATCTGCGTCGGTATTTTAACCCCGTATTTCTATCGCAAATTATTTTCGTTTCTGGCCTACAAAATTTATTGCTACCGTCTACCATGTCACTGTTCTGTCTTCTGCACCCTTTTGTCTGTTGTTTCCCTTCTTTACGATGGCATAGGCGGTCGTGCGTCGATGTCTGTGTCACCCTAATATGACCACCTGAGTTCTACACAGGACACTAGACATCCAAATTGTGTAGAAAGCCCGGGTAGTTCCTTCCAGTACACGCCGTTCAAATGTTATTCTATGGAATCAGCA
>CACRXP010001126.1:139194-151519 GCA_902702965.1 Spirometra erinaceieuropaei | reverse complement strand
GACTCATGCTCAGTTGACGAAGGACGAGGCGGGTACACGACCTCATTGTATAGATCCCAAAGCTTAGTCTTCTTCCCCGTCAGCCGGGAGGTCACGGTCTTGTGCGGTTGTGGTGTTTTGCGGGTTGCGAAGCCTCTGTAGGTCTGGCAGGAAGATGCGCCAGGAAGACAGATGGACGCAGGCACGGTAAACCGCGAAGCAGACACTAGTCTCAGCCAGAAATGCTTTTGTAACATCCTATGGTTAGTTTAGGCCTAAAAAAGATTGCCGATGTTAGACAGAACGTGAAGGGGATAAAGTGGAGCGCGGGATACTTAATGTAGGAGGCATTATGCTGGTCAAATGAGGAAAAGCGAAGTTAAAAAAGCGGAAAACTCCACATCTTAAAAAAAACTCGATAGCAAACCATCGAGCATTCGCAGAAACTGGGGTGTTCCACTGCGCTGGTCAAGCAGTTTAGGTAATAGGGTTACAGTGGCAGACAAATACACGACACACGTATTCTACAAAAAGTGTCTAGATTGTCGTTTTTCGTCCCGGCGTGGGGCGAGGGCTAAGGCACGTCAGTCTCCTAACACATTGAGATTCATTTGGACTTTATCTCAGAAGCTGCAAACGCAAGGGATGGGATTACAAGCAGTCCCATGATTAGAACTCCTTGCGATAGGTCTATGATATGTGTTGGTCAGACGTAGGCAGTTAACTAGACAAGTTAGCCAAAATTAGCAGTTTGCAAGCCAGGAAATATGGTTGTTGGGTAGGACGAATGACTAGGATACAACATCCTTGTTCGCAACAAACATGCAGTCTGCTGCCAAGCTTACGCTTGACGTCAGGAGCTCCTGGCTCTAACGAATGCCAAACGCCAAAGGAACGTATATTTTTGGTTCCTATAATGACATGACTAAATAACTGTTGCCCAGCTGCCATAATACTCCCGAGCCTGCCCAAAACTCAAACCCAAGTTTAAGGATCAAAAAGCAGCGATCCTGACTTGAAGAATTGCCATAGAATAAGGCGAAATCAAACAAGTCACTCGATCATTTCGCAAAATCACAAGTGATTTCATGCGAATGAAAGAATCCTGAATATCTGATCATTTTCATACTTAAAGTCATAATTCTTTGCAGCCAACTCAGGCATTGGAATCCAGTGTAAAATCAGGAAGGATGGTTAGGGTGAAGGTGGTTAACGATTGCAGTCCCTGCAGCCGTAGAGCGGACGCTTGATCGACCAGAAAAGTACTCGGAAAATACAAAATAAATATATTCAAACCGCCTACTCAAAAGAGTATTGAGTGAAAGAGACGAATACTGCAGGTATGGGACGAAAACACATAAAAACGACACGGTTAAGAAAAGTGGTGAGAGCGCGACTAAAGCGCGGAGGTGTTACCTGGGTTCAAGAACTTGCGCTTGCTTAAAGGTAGCACCGAAACGCTGATTAATATAATAAGAGAGTCTGCGGTGTGTTACAGTTGTATTGTCTAGGAACTTAGACATCCGACAAGCGCCCAAGGATTGCTTATATAAACAGACGTGTCCTGTCACTATGTGAGGTTTCTGCCGACGAAGTCTAAGTATGTTACAGTCAGAAAATCATCCTTAATCTAGTTGTTTAAGACTGGCAAGGCTGAACTGAAGTTCGCTTTTGTCACGGTCTCATACTGGACTTCTTAGGAGAGGACATGGGGGATGACGTATACGGTTGAATAAAACTCGCGATAGTTTCTCGGTTATGTAAGCGTTGGACAAACTTGTTAAGCGTAACATCAAACACACATGTATGGACTTTGTAGGAGAAAGGGTTCAAAAGCTATGAAATTCATACTGCGGTAAGGAAATAGATATACTTCAGTTGTACAAGGAAAAATGGCGTCACATATATTAATGACCAGTCTGGAGTGAGCGGCGCTCTCCTTATGTCAAGTAGACTACCGGTGGGGAGTGTGGCGCTGAGTGTGAATGAAGGAGCGGGCCCTTAACACTGCTGAACTAGGAGAGAAGATAACGTTGTTACGAGTTTCAGCGAAAGAGAAAGTCAACGGTTACGAGGAAAGGGGATCAGCCATCCTGCCCTACACGTGTTAAAGCCATTCCCACATTCGATCCGTACTTTCAGGGCGGTTGTGACAATACACAGTCCCCTCGTGCGACGCAGCACTGTCCTCAGCGCTGTCAGATTTGATGTTTGGTCGTGCTGTGTGCTTGCTTCCCATAGTCTCACCGATGCCATCAATACAAGGGTGGAAAGTCTGAAAACAACACTTATTCGGCTAGACAAAGCCTCGTGGTAGTTCTCTGGCTATGGAAACGTTCGACTAACTAGTTAAGCATCATACTAAATACACATTGTATGGATTTTGTAATAACAAGTTGTGGGTGTATAAAATCTGTGTTAAGAGATAAAACTAAATGGCAAAATAAAGAGGGGACACAGCAGTATTAAAAAGAATGGTGTCGTATGCACAATAGATCCATCTGGATTGGAAGTTGGTATCGACATGTCCGATTGCCCACTAGAATGGAATGCAGCGTCGAGGGCATCCGCAGGTATAATTCCTCTGGGATAACCTTCCAATTAATATAAGACCATCAGATAATATACATAGTTCCTAAATACTGACTCGATTAAGCTTCTATTTTCTTCATCCTTCCTGGACAACTTTCTCTATGACTCCGACAAAGAGCCACCGGGAATTTAGGACGCCGCTTTTAAATTGCCGCCTCCGCTCACATTTACTTCTTCTGTGTGCAGTATCGCTTCCTGGGACCCCTCATTAACAATGTCGATTTTTTCGATTGTTCAGTTCTGACAAATTCTCGCAAAGAAATAGCTTGGACTCGTTGACGTGCACGCTCTAAACCGCCTCGGGTTCGTTGATCGCCGACACATCAGAGTTCCACTCTGGCATCCGCGGTTTTAAACTCCCATCCCCAATCGTTGATTTCTACGACTTTTCAGGGCGTCTCTTCATTTCAGTCCCAGGCGATCCGTCGACGTTCTTGGCGGAACCGTCTGTATTCGCCGTCTACTAGTAGTTTGGCCGTACATCCCTTTCCCACTTCTCGGCTGGACTCGAAGCGCATTGTGATCAATCACATCTGGGTTCCTCTCGCCTCGCCACTTTGACGTGAATGGCCTCATATGAATTCTGTCCCGATGATGTCCGTTTCGAACGTTTTACCCAATATAGCACGCAGGCCAGTCCAGTCTGACCCGCTTACCTACCCCTTCATGAGATCCCTTAAACAATGCCACATGCAGGCCGGTCCTGCCCACTTTTTATCCTTTCATGAGAGACAGTATTTTCCTCCTAGAATGCTAATCCAACAATATTCATTTCGTTTATTCGATAATGGCTTTTTCGCTGTCCGCCCATCATTTTTGTAACCGACTATTTATTCAATAACTATGAATCAGGTATTGTATAGATTTTGTCTATCTGTCCCAAAATCATTATAATATCCATTATTTCTTGCTATGGCAGGACCCCCCACGATCTGGAATAAAAATTATTTATTTGTTTAGGAGAAGGCCATGGGGATTTGCTGACGGTAAAGATAAAGCAGGCGGCTTGCGAGAGTGGAAAAGATGTCAGCGATAGGAAAGTACATGACAACGACCATTTTTGCCGACATGCGGCTACGCCATTCTCTCCCTTAATTCCCGCGAAAAAGTTACTTCAATCCACTTACAGAACTCGGCCAGATCCGAGGTGCGTTGCAGAAGTCAGTGCAGATTCCTGTCTTGCAACACCGCTGATTAATGTGGTCGTGCTAGTTATGTAGAGTTATTTGGACTAATAGCTGAAAGGATGAATATGTCATGAGAGGAGGAAATGGTCAGCGGTAACTTTCTTTCAAACATACGAAAAATTATGTTGTATTAGTCAGTATGTTCTCTCTGATAATAAGATATTTTGGATGGATTGGTATTGTCTTGCAGGCGACCAGTCCGTATCGGTTTATGAAAGGCATGTTAGTATATTTTGCTGAAAACGTTTTGATGCATGAAAGATCAATTTATGAAGCAAGAAAAAAAAGAGGAGATACAACTATTAAGGGCGTGTTTATGCAATTCTCCTATTTATGTCACATTTAAATGTCGTTAGGTTTATAATTTAATGTTCATCCTGTGGTTGGCGTCATCAGATTCCTTGTATTCCAAATAGTGCGCTACAAATACGGCTTAAAAGTGTCCTGTGAAGTTAAAAAATATACCTGTATTATAATTTGTTAGAAATTTCTTGGTTTATATTTTAAGTTCCATTAGGCTTCAATTTTCTCGGATGAAATTTTGGCGGATATTGCATATAGTTCTGCATCTTGACGAACAGAAATTCCTGAATTTTTGAATTCTGGTGGCATCTTCGTTATTGTTAATGTCCTGAGGACCTCTTTGGCTTGTTAGCTTGTCATTTTGAACATATCCGGGTCAGACGAGACTAAACAAGATATTGAAATCAGTTTGGAGTCTCTTGACCCGTAGAAGCCTAAGTCTGTATTCATTGCACAACTATGCGTATGAGTCGTGTAAGCCGTCGCGTTTAGCCAAAGACCTAAGCAAACGTCTCTGACTACCTCCCTGTTTCTTTAGGCCATCCGATGGCATTATGCCAGAGAAAAGTGATCAGTAATATAGGAGAATGAGAGCGTACACTTCATAAAAGTGCGTTTTTGATATATTTAAAATAAAATTTTTTTCAGAAGAATACACATGAACGAATAGCTTTTAGGGAAATTTGTAAAACGTGGTGGAGAAAGTAAATACATGTGTCTAGCTCAGACCCAGGCCTTCTATTGATAAACCTTCCCTCATTTCGTGATCGCCGAAAATTGTGTGGAAGACGTTTTTGTCGACAAAAAATCAGGAGATGGCATTTTGTCTTTGAGAGCGGCATCTGCCATTGAATCCTTCCTTTCAGTAGACTTTTTAAAAACCAGTCTCGATTATTCAGTGCATGCTGGAAACTGAGTGTTCGTTAGATGCATATGTGAGTTTTAGGTTGCGTGAATATAAAAACACTTTGACTGCAGCTGATATAAGCGATAAGTCAGGAATATATACGAAAAATTCACAAGAACGTAAGATCAGTTCCTGGAATACTCCACAAGTAATAGGATATGGTTCTCAGATCAGGACTCAACTGTTTACCACTTGATATCGGTTTTGGAGGTAGGGACTGTAAAAATCAAGATAGGGGACTGAATCCCGTATTTTACTAGTTTTATTATTAGTCATCTTAAAAGTCTTGGAACAAGAACGATCGAATTCCAGAATACGGACTCTCGAGTAGTACAGATTGTCTCGCGTCAAATTTCAGTGTTTTGTATTTCTCTGTCCTTACTTCGAATATTATCTTAACTCCACGCTTTTCCCTAACCCAGGTACTGACCATAGCCCTGCTCCTAACCCACCTAGCCCTAAGGCTAAATCTAAAATTAACCCTAACTGTAATAGAAACCCTGACCCGAACTATAACTTCCTTGGAATTTGAGGCACGACCACTCGTAATACGGAGAGGATGGTTCAAGTTGCGGTGCCGAAACCGGAAATAATATGCGAGGCAAACCAGTAGAAGCAAAACGCTTCGGTAGGCCGCAATACTTTCCAAGCATTAAAATATGTTAGTGATAAATGTGTTCCTGTTACTAATGATTTATCAGCATACGTCCTCTCTTTTTGCTGGCATAAGGCCCAGTTGGATGGAGGAGGAGGGGGTGTATCAGGTGCTGCGCAGGCCTAATGGCACTACAAACTAGTTCACTCGCAGTTCGCTGGTGTCGCATTCACTCCATGTGGCACATGGCGGGCTTTATGGTTTCGTGACTATCGAAGTGGAAAAATGCCTCAGGCACGCTGTCCTGAGGCACACCACATTCGAGGTTACTATGAGCACTAGTGGTCGCTGTCTAAAAGTCTGTTACTCTGTCATGGTCTTCTCAACAAACTAGATGAATTCAGATTACTAGCCTCTGGCAGAAACATCACATAAATATATTGACAGAGACATGCTTGACTGAGGAAATGAGTAACAGCGAAGTCAGTATTGAAGGCTATCAAGTGTTTCGTTGTAACAGATTTGAACACGGAAGAGGGGACGTAGTGATTTATGTACTAAATGAAATTTCGCGCTGTCAGCAAGAAACGTCTGACGTGGTACCGCGAAATTTAGAAATAATTTCATGCAAGATTATTATCAAAAGATTACCGACACTTGACATGCAAGTAATCTCGAGTGGCGAAGTGTTGCCACTGGCGGCCGGACTAGAGCCACTACAGACGTACTACGATGCAGATTTCAGTGGCACTCATTTCTTAGGCTTAATTTCCGCCTTCTCTCTATTGTAAAAGATCAATGCTATGTACCTGGGCGCGTGATGTTAAGCATAGTTATTTGAATTGAATACTGTTCTGCGCACTAACATGCCTATAGTTGTCATTGTTGTTAACACTTATAATAGACCGTGGTTCTGCAGGGTTCTGGCCACTTTTATGTAGTGTTTAACGTTTCTTTTTCTGAATTCCTCATTATATTTTGACTAATCGCAACAAACGGGGAGTCCAAAGTTGTACGCTCAAATTTCCTCAGATAAGCTGAACTGAATTTCAAGTTGAGATCGCGCAATTGTCCCTATGAACCCGCAGATGTTGGGATGTCACCATCTATACAAAGTTTAAAAAGGAATCTTGACATATTTATGTTCCGAAATGACCAAGAGCGATGAGAAATAGAGCTGACCCCCTGTAAATCGTTCTCATTTTGTTCTACCATTATGGGCTTGTTTGAACTATTTCAGTCCAGAATATTTTTCTGTACACCACACAATTTTTTACGTTGCCTATTTATGTCAATAAACTAAACTGAACTGAACTGAACCCTGCCTAGTTGTAGATCAATTCGTTGACAGGGGAACGCATCGGTTTGTTAGGTTCTCGTCGATCTGGGAAAAACTTCAAATGTCGTTCGGGCTAATTAGTTGTTTGGATGCAATTACTCCGACCTTCATGACCTCACTTTAAATGAACTGCCAGCTGTTTGAGTTTGTCGTAGTCTGCTGTGGCATTCAGTGGTGGCCAGAGTGGCATATTCTCTTTACAGACTCCTCTATGTTTCACCCATATAGAGAAGTAAAGAGCGAACTTCATTGTTCAGGCCGTTAACGCCGCTGGAGTACGTTCGCGAATCAGCGGGCAGACGATTGCCGCCGCGGACAAGAACATGAACGGGACCAAGATCGAGGCACTCGTGGTTTCTTTTCATCTGATTTGTCACGTTTGCAGAAATTCCTCTAGCACTAATCCACGGATGATGACTATAAAAAAAAACAAATAAGATCTCACTTCTCAATTCGCGCATCAACCGTAGTCCCATGGATTCACACTTGTCTTCTCCACTAGAAACAACCGCGGAGTTTGCTGAGTTCTGGAAACCTCTCACAGAAAACTGTATGAGTGCTTTTTGTCATAACAAGTATCTTGACTCGCCTACACTGTATGTCATTGTCGGTGCCACTTCCGAGAGGCTTTTAAGTGAAATATGGGACGTTGTGGTAGAGCATTTAGCGGGCAACCAAACTGAATTCCGTGGTAACTTGGTTCATACGGACTTTTCCAGCATGTGGAACAGAAATCGACGGTTCAAAAAGACGGATTTCCTGTGGGCAGTGAAAACTATCACCGTGATTGTAAACGTCGCCGAGAAAGCGATAGATAATTGGTCAGACGACTTTTTCCAACTTGTTACTACAAATAACTTTCGCTGACATCCCTTCAAACGACGTTTCCCTAAGGGAGGCTTGAATGTGAGGAAGCATTTTTCCCCAACCGTGTCATCGAACTGTTGAGTAACCTGCCCGGGGCGATCGTAATGTCTCAGTCTGTGGAGATCTTTAAATATCGGCTTGACAGACATATGTTATACCATCAAGCGGACTACGTAATTGTGTAACCATAAACACCAGTGTCCCATGTGAACCGATGTCTGCGTTCACTGGTTACTAGAATGTCTTCATGTTATTGCCAATTTGTTGAGATTTTTAAGTGCAAATGGGAAATCCGAAGACGTAAGCCTTTTCCCATCAAATATATTGAAAAAAGATGCGGCCTTAAGCGCTTGTCGCACTGTTCTGTTTAGTTCGATTTTACTGTCGCACTGATTGTTGCCTAGCACTTCTTGCAAATAAACGTTTTCATCAAAAATAATTTTGCATGTTGACATAGTTCGCAGTATTACCGTTTAATACGAATAATTTTGTGGACTACCATCTGGGCACTGCCACTTTCATGCTGCTGGTTTTTCGCCTTTCCATTCATTTTGTTGCTGCACTGCACTCAACAGGTCTGCAGCCATATCTTCGCCATATGCGGAGAGATGTGAGGACTGTTGTCTAGGCCTAAATACACATTAAATTAGGCATGAGAAGTAAAATCGCGGTCAAGTATGGCTTAGCGCAAAGGCTATTTATTCATTCCATTCATACTTTTTTTATCAATAACATAGAGCATATATGAGTATGTATATTGAAAGGCAGAGCCCTTGTAGACCGTATTGAGTTATAGTACATTTCGCATATTTACAGTCAGTATACGGCTGCAAACATTTGGCATGTTCTCGAGTCAAGATATAACACAATTCGAAATGAGTATTGCCGTTCAGTGTAAATTAGTGCGGAAGGATGTCAAAGAACGAAGTGTCTACAAAGCTGGCCGTAAGTAATCAGGTTGAAAAAGGCACGTTTTGTCGACAATTTTACAAGCAAGCTTTCTCTTAGAAGCAACAGTGTTGTCGGCCGACTAGTTGCTGGCTGAAGAAAACTTTTCTGCCGCCTAGTCGTGTGCGTTCGCTTCTGACCTTAAAGGGAGGACCACGTAGGTGTGTTATGCATGAAAACCCAAAAAATACCCTCGGGTCTCAGCGAGCAACCATAACCGCGGACAATTCGTAACGTCCGATATAGGCTACGCCCTAAGCTCCTGCCTGATAGGGGAAATAAGTCAGGCTATTTCAACCTATTCTCGTGCGCTAAGTCCCTAAGATCATCGACCATCTTCGTTGTTCTTTTTTGCACTGCTCGAGGAGGTCAGTAGCTTTCCTCATCCTCGGCATCCAGGCTGACATTTCGTATTCCAAATGGAATCTCACAAAGATTCCGAAGATTTTTCTGAAAAGTTCACAAGGAACTAATTTAAACGCAGATCTGATCCAGCGAAAAGTACTCGCTGCTCTCTGGACCACCTCTTTACAATGTCCTGAAGACATCGAATTTACATTTGTCTGCATGTCCAGATGTTTGTACGTTTCCACATCCTTTGATGCAGTGCCGTTAATAAAATACCTGTGTTAAGGAGATACTCTTCGGCTGGCGCTAAGGTGCAGGACCGTGCAATTAAATTAAATTTTAGAAGCCACTTGTTTACAAGCAGAGCTTTGAGAAGTATTTGCCGTCAAAAATAGAAGCATAAGAATGACTATCCTTTAACTTATTTATCGTTATGAGCCTCTGATGCCCCAGTCCTGGTCTGCATACCAGCTATTCAAAGTCCGGCTAAGTTAGACATCAAGTAACACTCACGACACCGCCGTACCGGACTCGCGTCTTGTCGGTTGAGATCAGGAGGATGGCACGCGTAGATCCTCCTTGACTGCGGGACGGAAGTCAGTAATTTCACCTAAATTTGAAGCTCACGTGTGCAGTCCGAGATCGGGCACCGATGGCTGATGACGAGAAATATGCCAGAAATGGACATTTGTGTATTTGGGCATTTGTCGTTAAACACTCCCCGATCCTTTTTTGTTAGTCATCATGTGAACGCCTATGTGGGCTATGGACTTTTAGAAATACTCATTCTTGTGCCGCAGCCATGATAGATCAGTTCAGGGCCCTCAACTGAATAAAACCTCTGATAAACTTAACAATCGCCAGACGTCCGTATTATTTCAGTCTCCACAGGACATATACATGGGTGCGTTCCTTCCCTTCATGTTTGGTAGGGATTAGCCTATGGGAGACACGTGGATCTGGTAAAAAAAATCATGTGAGTCTACAAAGTTTTGACCCCGTTTTCGGTTTACGCTGACACAGTAGTATTTGCGAAGTGACATACTACAAGAGCAAGGCATTAACATTTGAGAATTCTACTAACCCTGCCAGCGAGGCGTGCTTGTCGTTTGAATTATGTTGTCTGCGACTTTCTCCGATAGAAGAAGGGAAGGAATACCGAAAGCTCCATTCAAAACACTTTACGCTAGCCACAAGTCAAACTCTAAGAACCTGCTAGGACGCAACTTATTATTTTAAAATGTTGCGGACAAGGTGGGGTGTTAATAAGGCTGTTCTCACGAACTGCCAACCTATCTTCTACGAGTCGTAAGTAAAAACGAGGTAAGGATCGGGTTAAGGTCCCCAATCATCTGTGGCATAGAAAGAATACACACTATACTTATTTAAGTGGGTTTCAATCCAACACGATTATTTCGGTTTGGTGTTTCATTGTACAAGCTTCGGTCGTCTGTTTTAGACGGTCTGGTGCATTATCTACAATGACCTCAGCTCGGAGAGTTGAGAGGCGGTCGCTGTAGACGCTTAACGTTTATTTTTTATATTCGTCCTACCTAATTTCAGTTGCTACATGTCAATGCTTTAAAACTTTTCGGTCCGAAAAACAAATTTGCCAATTATTTATTCATTTGTGCATTCATTGGTCCCGCCCGTAAAATCCCTATTACCACCTTTCCCGTAAGACAGGCACCTTTGGGTGGTTATGTGTGTTTGAGGGCCTTCACCCGATCGTTGTCAAAAACGACTATAAGAAAACCCAAAAGGTGAGTAAAGTTAATATTCAAGATGCCCAACGTCCTGAAGCAAGCAGGCGATGCGGAGGTTGACCTGCAGCAGTGTCCATTACAGTAAAACAATCAAGACAGCCAAGGAAAAGGGACTTGAATCTTGGAGGTCAGTTAGTCTGACACTCGGGCACAAGTTAAAGGCATTTGAACTACCATCTTTGTTCTGGCTAACAATAAGAAAAACCCTAAAAGTCAAATGCCTCCTCGGTTTGAAGGAGGATCCAATGAGTTGTTGGGCATTTAAACTCCAGTGGATGACCGGGTTCACCATTTCGTCGGCTGCAGTTGCCAGTCTGCAGTGGTATTTGCCGGTCTGCTCGGAGAGCATGAAAGAGGACCTAACGAAGAAATACCCAGGACGAAATTAGTTCACATCACGATAAGTAAAGTCAGGAGGGGCCGTTATTTGCTATTGGGTGATGATGGGGAAGGAGATCTTGTCGCCCACTTCCTTAATTACATTCTGACCTTCTGATTTCACGAAAACCAACTCAAGCACTTAGAGGTACACACTAGTTAGTGTTTCTTCTTGGACCTTTCTTGGCTCCCTGTGAAGTCTGTCGTTTGAGAAGAGGTCGTACAGTGTGGAAAGTAACTGGGGGTTTGGCTTCATGCCTACGAGTATTCCACTGAAGTAGTAAAATCAGCGCTTCATGAAATGTAGCAAATATTCTCCATCCCTTTCATCTAGCGTGGCGCGCTTTCTGCCACATTTTTGCCGGGATCTTTCACGGATACTTTCCTTAATCTACACTCCTTCTTACTGTTTCAATTGACGGGAGCCAGGAGGATGCACGTGGATGCGCTAGGTTGGATGCGGGAGTAAGGAGGCCTCTGGACGACAGGTGACCTTGCGCCAAATTCTCGTGTCCTAACTTGACCTCCCGTCCCAGCACTAATCTTTATAACTCTAACCCTAAACCGCCTGGAGTTTAGCTCAGTAGCATCTGAAATACGAAGAGGAGGAGGAGGGGGAGGCGTCCACATTCCCGCGTCCTACCAACAGTCTATTAGAGGCATTGGCGTGATTTCAGTGCGAAGACCCAGTTGCGCGTACGCCGGCTTCCATCAGCATGACCCTTTTCTATGTATGTGAGGCGCTGCCTTCATACCCGACAATTCGATCATCGTGCCTGACGAGGTCCATCGTGTGCTCCACAGCAAGATGAGGGCAGAGACGGCAACTTGTACACGAGTTAGTTTATAGTGTTAGCGTGTGGTGAGGTACCTGACTAATTTACCTTTGACAATTTAGTCCCATTTCCTTTGACCGCATTGCTTGTTTGAATGTGACGAGAAACGACACACCTGTACAACCCGCCGTGCTAGCATGCTCTGCTGTGGTATTCTGTTGTCAGTTTTCTTAACGTTCAAAAACCTCTATATTATTCACTGCTCCGATTTACTTGCTGCATTTAAGGCTAGGGGCTCGTGAGATATAACTCGTTAGTTCGTGAGAACATTACGAATTAC
>CACRXP010001126.1:87368-124946 GCA_902702965.1 Spirometra erinaceieuropaei | reverse complement strand
TATATTTGAATGTGCAAGACCATCGAAAATCAATGGGGAAAATGCATGCTACTTAAGTAGTCATTTTTACCAAGTACAGTTTCTACAGGAGATTGAAAAGCACTGTATCCAAAAGCCGACATCTTACCGAGTCCGAAATGTTATGAGATTATGGCGCAGGATAATCAATATTACGGCCGCGCCTAAGTAACTCTTCCTAATCGAAAACGCATTTCAGAATTTCAGCCAACATTTCATGAGATAGGTCACTCACTGTAAGTACGACTCAGTGACAGTTCCCCCTCTTTCTCCCTTCCCCCATGTCCCCACTTCCCCACGACTACTGTTCATTGGCTGTTGTCCATTTCCCTGTTCTACCGCAGATTATTTATACTATTATGCAGACCTGACGGGGAAACTTGTATTCACTGAGCCTGATTTTTTCAATGTTGGATTTTTGAGGCGTTTAAATGTGAAAAAGTGCACGCTTTTAATTCTTTCTAATTAATAACACAAACTCCACTTCTGTGTTTAACAATAACCAACTTTCCGCATACAGAAAGAGCGCTGGAATACTCCTTAATCGGTGCTACGTCCTATTCTAGTCGGCCTTTTCAATCGGTGCATCATGACATTTAGCATCGGGTGAATTTTTATGTTGAAGGGATCTCCCGCTTGGTTTTAGTCACCCTCCACCAGCTCTCCAAAAGTGTCCAGTGGTCATTAATAAGAGTCGAACACACAACTTACGCCTTTACTGGACTACCTCCTCGAACGCAGGCAGGCGTACGTTATTCGCGGTTTCAGAATGTTCTGTAGCACATGAGTGTGCTGTGAAATAGTAAGAAAGCATCAGGGGCCCAAAACTCTATGTTTGCCTGTGCTCAAACTGGGCATGTCATAAACCGGTGCCTCCCAGCAACACCTAGTTTCCGCATCTACGGCCAGTACCAGGCATTTTTATGTCTGGACCATCAAGACATTTGAACTGCCTAGTACTTTGACTTGCCGTTGGACTATGTTTTTCTGCAGCCCCGACACGTGAACCATTGATATTGTAAAAATGAAAGTACCCCTCGAATTCTGATTCTCAAATCGATGCCCCAGAGTGGATCGCCAATTCGGAAATCGTGTAAGGCCACCCTTGATGGGAGCCTAATTTCTATTTGAGAGGACAGAGCGAGAGAGAGAGCGCAAAGGGGGATGAAAACATGGCAGTTGAGCAACCCCCCCCCCTCAAAATATTTCAAAGAATGAACCTTTGCAAAAAATAATTTTGGTTAAATAAAGTCAGACTGTGGTGAGGGAAGCCTGCGGCAAACACTCTCAGGCGTTAGTATGCCTATCTCGTTTGAGTGTCCTTGACTCCATTCTTGTGGAAGCGTTACTTGTCAAAGCGCACGCGGACCGTTTGTAGCCGAATCGGAGATCATCTACAGCATGGTCCCATCAGAATCAGCATGTTTAGTCACCTCAGTAGTGCGCACGAAAAGTTTTTTTATGGTTTTCTTTCTTCCTGGGAGGAAACTGCCCTCCGAAGACGATTATATATTTTAGACCGCCACTTGGCGACCGAGGTTTACGTCAAACCAAATGTCCATTGCTGGCAAATAGAATTTGCCTTCGCCTCTACAATGAAATGGGCTGCTTACTTTAGGCGTTTAGGCTGCTGAAAGAAAAAGCATTTATTGTTAGCCATAGTGTCACTTGTCGTAGGCCTGAGTTAATATAATCAAACAAGCAACAGTTTGCGTATTTGAAACATGTCAATCTACGACCAGGTAAGGAAGGAAGGTAAGCTGGGATAGAGCTCCACGTTTTTTTTGCTGTCCTCAGTTAAATCTCAAACTCGGGCAGAAACCTCGAGTCCGAATTATTCTTTTTGCTTGATGAGTTAAGTGCTCAACCACTACGTCATGAACTCACACCCTGCTGACTGAAAACGGGTTACTTCCGTGAATGCAGTTTAATTTTTTAAAGTTCGAAAGAAGCACTCACCTCGGAATTGAGGGAGTTCTGTTAATGCTTAGAATTATGACACTTCAGAATCATGCATTTTTTTGAGGTGAGTCCCGTAATATACGAATACTATCCTTTCTTTACTTTATAAACTCATGAGCAGGAACAGGCTCTGTTTCAGACGCCGCAGTTATGTATAACCTCGTAAACTCACGTGTTCTGATGACTTTATTTTGACAAGAATGCCTCAGGCTTCAAAAAACTAACCTTCTCCGGTGAAGTGATAGACCTAATTGTATTAAACACAGTTTTTCACAAAGTCACATCTTAGCTGAGCAGGCGTAAAGCGTAAAGTAAGAATGCACATAGATCTAACTATGAAAAACAATATTCCCCCCGCAGACATGTCATTCATGTAATGATCAGTTCTGAGGCTTTCTAACTAACGGCACTCTAGCTGAACTCTGAACTATCAGCTATCGAGCATGATGTGCTCTTTAAATAACTGAATACCTGGGAGCCTCCCCATTAAAGTTCTCTTATCTGCCTGATTGATAAATGTTAGTGGGAATGAGCCAGTATTTTAAACTTTTAAATGAGCTTGGTTCTACCGCGAGGCGTGTTCACTTTCTGAGCCGTTTTTGGCTTCTTAAAAAGAATCGCCATATTTTTTGGGGAAAGGATACCTACACAAGCAAGTATAATATTTAGACTAAAATTATTTGCTGAAAGTTCTAGTATAGTCGGCCTGTAGTTAGCTGAACTTTCAGATGGAAGAGTTGGACCGCATAATATTATTAGTAGTCGGATTGAGAAGATTACTTGAGTTCCTTTTAAAGTTTGATGGTCAGTAAATTAGAGGGTGCAGAATAAACGCATAGTATAAAACTCCGCAATATAGCAGCGCAGCCTTTAAATGATGAAAGATCTGTTCCCTCAGCTAATGAGCACAGAATCGTTTTCCCCTGCATTATGAATTGCACCAATCGTCCTTCGGGGTAAGATTCAAACCAGAGAGCCAAAATCAGACCAGACGCCAAAATCCTCGGATAGAGGTTCACTAGTCATGTGAACGCGCCCACCACCGTCAAGGCCAACCTTTAAATTGCACAGTGTTCACCTGAAAATGTCCTGGGAGGTAAAACCAACTTCGCTTTGTAATTCGCTCCTGGTCCGGAAAGAGGATGTTTGTTTCCAGCAATACTCGAGACGCCGGTAGGGGTCCATTAGCTGATAACATTCTGCATCCACACTACGTGCATGTGCTAGGGCGATTACTGACTGACCATTCTCCTCACTGTAAAGACCAGAATCTGACCGTTCGGCCTTCGTGCCCTACGATGTCCACAGCAGGAACGGTGACTTGCGCGTGGATTATTTTACAGTGAGTTCCGACTTGCGCACCATCTACCACACTCTCCCCTACCTGGGCCCGGCGTCAGGGCATAGTCAAGAAGACCGGAGGTGGGAGAGGGTGCAGGTGGTTGGCACGGCCGGACCCGCACCTAGGCGCACCACGACACCCTTGGTTCACAACGAACAACTGAGCAGGATTTTAACCAACATCAAAAATGAGTCAGAAGGAGGGGAAGATGACACAATTCACTGGACAAACATGCGCACGACCTGCATACCCAACAGGGACACGAACGCATCAGACTGCATGAAATCAGGTGTCAGAGCATTGCCAGCGCACACCAAGCAAGTCATGTTTTGTACAGTAGGTGGGCTAGCTCATGAAATGTCAAATGAACTTTCAAAATGTGTTTTCGTTTCGAAAAGACTAATTAAGTAGTGTTGTAAAACTAATCCTCATGCAGCACCATTCTCTAATAATTCAGTTACCTCAGGATACCGGATTTCGAATGAATTTCTTTCCGGCTGCATGCAAAAACTATATTCTGTAAAAAGGGAAAACTGAGGTAGCATGCACTTTTCTCCCTGCTTTTCGATGCCCTTAAAAGTTCAATCATATTTCATTGAAACCATGCTTAAAATGTTCATACTTTTGCTCGTTCGGTAGAAAATTAAGTCTTCTTCCAATTTTATGCCCGAAGGAAGGGTATAATTCGGTTTTAAAAAGTTTCTAATTGTGGGACTTTTAAATACCGTAAAATGGCTGTTCAAAAATCGTCATATCTCTGTATTTAACAATGTGGCTTGTAAAGTTAACAATATGGATCAAATCCACTGTTTAGTTTTATGAACCCTATATGGTCTCCCCTTATTACCATAGAGAAATGCGTGCTTTTCTGTACGCGGAAAATATGCAGCTTGTAGTTTGGGAACCCTGAATCCAAGTGTGACGGTAGAGAGGATTCAAAATTATTCAGGAATTGGAAAACTTTTTTAAAGCCGAATTTTGTCCCGCCTTCGAGTAGAAAATTAGAAAAAGACGTAATTTTCTATCGAATGAGAAAGAGAAGGAACCTTTCTATGCATGTTTTCCATGAAATATAATTGGACATTTAGGGGCGTCGAAAACCAATGAGAACAATTCATGCTATTTAAGTAGTCCTTTTTTACAGTGTTGTTTTTGCATGTAGCCAGAAGGAAGTTCTTTCGAAAGCCGCATCCTGGGGTAACTGAAATATTATAGAATTATGTTGCAGGCTGACTAGTTTTACAACCCTACTAATTAATCTTTTAGAAACGACAGCGCATTTCGGGATTTCGGTTGACATTTCATGAGTTAGCCCACCTACTGTTTGATCCTTAAGGCACAGAATGGCGAGACGCAGCTCTGCACTTAGCACGGGCCGTCAACCCTAAAAGGCCGGATAACCAATCAGTCATCGTCTGATAAGCATTACCCATATAAACACACCCCACACATGCATGAGAGTGCCAGAGGTCACGTTAAGAAGGAGCCGTTGCAGCCCGACTCTCAGTCCACCAGTCCGCCACTCCACACAAGTGGGCACACTGCGTTGCATACATTTACCACCTTTCTGGATGCATTTCTAGATTCGTGCGGGCAACATCTCGCCCGCCCAGTTTATGGCACAGTAACTTTCAGAATTCTTTTATCGACTCTTTATAGTTGGTTAGCTGGGATGGTCGTTGATAACATCAGAGACTTACTACACACAACCCCGTCGGCCCAACTCTGATTTTTGACTGCTTGTAGAATAGTGCATAAATTAACGTAAACCATTAGATCGGGGCGGAGCCATCTGCAAAAGCCAATATCTAAGGCTTAAAGGGATCATATTTGCTCGTTAAGAGCTCCTAGCCAATGTGAACCATTCAATGGCATTCTTCTCAAAACAACACAGCCTCTGACGCAGCGTTTGGCATATAAAGACACAGCTATCTAGAAACTACTAGCCCGTTAAAGCAAAGCTCGTGGATTTTGGCTGACTGAGCCATAAATCTGTAGCCACATTTGGATTCTGATGCTTCTATCAGCAGGACAAGTTGCTGGAAGTTGGCATAGCTTCGAGTTTCCAAAGTGTTATATTTGCAAGTAAAGCATACGTGTGGCATGTACCTAGGACGCAAGCCATGCCATTACAGCTAAAATGAGTTAACAAACGACCGTTTACTCTAGTAATATTCAACGTTTGCCTGAGTTAACCAAGTATTTGTGTCCCAGGCACACAGCGTTTGATGCAAACGTTGTTTTATATCGACACAACTGAGTTAAAATCACTAACCGCCTACTGGCGTAGGCATTTATGAACGATACTATCTCACCTGAACTCCTGAAATTTGTCTTACATTACAGGGACTATTTTTATGGGGCTGTGATACTCATTAACCTACAGCAAAATCAGAAAATACGTCCGTCACGTCAGAACGTCGGCTTTCAAATGAACTTTCTTCCGGCTACTTACTAAAACATGCCCAATAAAGAGTGACTATTTTGGTAGTATTACTTTTATAATTGAGTTTTGGCGCCTTTATACGTTCGAATATACAGTACGTGACCTATCTCATGAAATCTGATAACGAAAACTTGTTAGAAAATTTCTGGACGTCCTTAACAAGGCGCAATTTGTTCGCTCACCCACATCCTTCAATGAACCGTTCTTTTCTTGTGCAGAAATTATGTTTACGTAATTATATGAAGTAAAATATCGGTAAATTTTAGCGAAAATAGACTTTGGAATATATTTGTGCAATTTCCTATGCTAATACATGTCCTAGGTTTAGGAAACGTGCTCAGAAATATAGCTTACCTGCGTGTCGTTTGACTTTATCGAGCATGTGTGTCAGAGAGACAGCAGCGCTTGGCGCTACTTAAACAGACATTGCCCTGCGTTGCCTTTATTGGCTTAAAATAATCACACTTCTGTTGACACAAGTTTTTATATATGGTACTGATCTCATGAAATGTTGACTGAAATTCTAAAATGCGTTTTCGATTGGGAAGGATTACTTATACGCGGTTGTAATACTGATTATCTTGTGGTATAATCCTATGATATTTCGAATTCGGCAGGATGTCAGCTTTTGAATACATTGCTTTCCATTCTCCTGTAGAATCCGTACTCGGTAAAAAATTGTTACTTAAGTTGCATGCATTTTTAACGTAGACTTTTGATAGTCTTGCAAAGTCAAATATATTTCATAAAGAAGTTTCTAGTTATGAGATTTTTTTAAGGCCGCACAATGTCCATTCATATAGCATCGTACCTGGGAGTTTACCACTGCTCTTCGTGAGAGGTACGACATAGACCGCATCCATTGCAACATTTTATGAACTCTATTTCATATCTTTTTAAAGGCATGTAAGAATATGGGATTTTCTTTACGCGGAACAAATGCACCTTGTAGACTTAAACCATTAAACGCTAGCGCAACGACTGGTAAGGCTCCAAATTATTTGGGAATTGGAAAACTTTTTTAAAACATAATCATACTCCTTTTGCAAGTGTAAAATATAAAGATGACGTGATTCTCTATCAAATGGCTGTGGAAAAGCATATTATTGTTCGGGCTTTCTATAAGATATTTTTGAATTTGCAAGACTATCAAAAATCCATACGAAAAATGCATGCTACATAAGTAGCAATTTTTTTTCGAGTACGGATTCATAAGGAGATTGGAAAGCAGTGCATTCAAAAGCCAACATCCTGCCAACGTCGAAATATTACAGGATTTTCCCGCAAGACAATCAGTATTACAACCCGAGGTATGTTATCCTTCCTAGGCGAAAACGCGTTTCATAATTTCAACCAAGATTGCATGAGATCGGTCACGCACAGTGTCTCAGGAAATGCCCCCTGAAATTCTAGAATTTGCTCTCGACTACAATGATTATTTGGGTGGGGCTGTAATACTTATTATCCTGAGGCGTAATCAGAAAATATACAAGTCATCCACAATGTTAGCTTTCAAATTAGTTTCTTTTTGGTCCTCTGAAAACCATGCGAAATAGCAAGTGACTACTTAAGTAGTTCGGCCCTTCTTACTAAATTCGGCTCCTTTACACATTCAAACATATTTTATTCACAACATGCTCAGAAATAGAATTTCTTGTACTGATTTGGCAACAAAGCAGTCTTCATCAACTATTGTATTCAAAACAAGGACACGCTTACGTTTACGAAAGGTTTATCAATTTCAGGATAACTTTGAGCTCGATCCGCAATTCCATTTGCGTCAGGGGTTTTCATTCTGCAAATGTTACGTAATGAAAGTACTAAAGTTCTCTACGCTTTTAATAAAACGTCATATATTTCCGTGATGGCATCAGGCTCGAGACTGTTCCACAATGACAAGTGGGTAATCGAAAGTGCTGAGCACTCATCATATACAGTTATTTAAATCAACCAATCACCTTTCAGGCCTACGTCTCTCCGAGGACATGCACGTGAGGTTTAGAAAGGTCCTATACTGCAAGCAATTCCTCCTGCCTCAAAGAGTGGGGTGCATGTGTATGAGCCAAAAATGAGAGTTCTTTTTGAGCAAAACACCACCCTCGTTGATTTTTAGGTAGTCGTTTAAGTACCCTCACACTTCGCGGTCATGCTAGCATTTTAAAGAGAGACCTTCAGAAATCAAAAGTCCTACTGGTCGCGCCCCAAAATTCACAAGGAACCATTTTTGTTTTCTGCACCAATAGTTAGTGTTGTCAAGGTCACACAGCGTCAACACCCCAAACTCAATAAAATGGGCAGATTAGCAGGAATCCCGTTAAAAGAAGAGAGGTACTATGCACAGACGGAACACTGCAGGTGAGAAAGAGGACGGTTTTGTTAAATACTATCTTGGTTATTATGCAACTTGCTTAAACCCCTGTGAACTGGTCGAGGGTACACAATTCATTTTTTAAACAAGCATTTTAAAGTACGCGTATTGTAAAAATGAGTGAAAATACCGGTATTACAAGCCTTTGAAGTATGCGTGAAGGAAACGCGGATACGTTTTACCCGCTCACGAAGATGGACTACGAATCAGCACGAACGAAATCTAAGGCGTGCGTTGAAACCCTTTTGCGTGAGCCATCGACGATGTCTTTAGCTTTTTTGCTTGTCTGTCTAATACAGATGAACTCCACATGTAAGAAATAACGCACTTTTGGAAAATATAGCGATGCATCGTTAAACTAGAATAAGGTAGAAACTAAGTGACATTTGACGCGTCTGCTAGTGGTTCACACAATCCCCATTCACACATCCATATCTACACTACCCCCAAGTGAGGCCTTATTCTAGCTCCAGACGTACAAATGAAGACCCGGTAGTTGCTCGATGTCCTGCATTCGGTATACGTTTGCGTAAAAACAACTATGTTAGAGTCAAAATGACTCAAATGCTCCGGTTGGATTGCACTCCACATGCGTGTAACGGCAGGTATCGGTGTGGTCGTAGACACCGTTGTCGCTGGCATGTTCGAACAAGGCAACACTAGCCGTACTGGTCAAAATCCCTTCCGTGTAGCTTTAGGGCTGCATTATCGGGTCTCACGGTAACGTATTTTGACTTCCACGCAGTTTTTACTTGACTCTTGACTGCCTGCAAAGGCTGCGGGGATAGGTATGGGAAGCAAGACCCCTCCTTAGTACATGTTGCCTTACTCCAAATGCTGGAAGGAGTGGGGGGGGAGCTAGAGGTAGGGTAAGGTGGGCAGATGGATTGGAGTCAAGATTAGGGGCGGAGCACAGAAATAGAAACTTCCCTGGAACCTAGCCCGAGGCTGAAAATGGGATATTTTTCTTTTTATATGATTTTATGAAAAAGCCACCATATGATAGAGATTGTCTTCACTTTCTGTCGATATTGACTTCTCAGAATGTTAGTTTGCATCTTCTTTGCGCATTTTTGTGAACGTTTACGTCTGTTGTAAACAATCCTTTATTAATTTATGATCTTTTAGGACAACTTTCCCTAAGCGGTCTAGGTTTAAAACCACTCTCCGCGGTAGATAAGGCCTGTACACAGACGGCGTACCAAGAGCAATATATTGCGCCATCTAAATGTTTGTCCAGTTAGATGAGCATTAATTTTCGGTACGCAAATTTCGCAGATCAGGAAACACTTCAGGTGCCAGGGGTTTACAGTCACATGAGCGCATGATAAACCTGTGGTTCTAACCACTAGTGTCTTTGTATGCTGTCTTTCTACGACCAGTGTGATTAGACTTATTTGTATTAGCGAGATGGATATTGTCGTTTTTTATGGCTTAAAAACCGCCACATAACATGTGCGTCTGGTAAATTAAGTTGATCTGGCAAAGAGTGAGCAGTGTCTGCGTCCACTCCATGAGCGCAAGTAACAGTGCTCCCGATGTATATATATAACACGTTTTCAGACGCAGTTTATTTAAAGTTACTGCTGAGTGCCCTAATTCAAAAAGGTAAAAACGTAACTAATTTGAAAGTCACTAACAAATGCAACGTTAATCAATACTACTACTTACATTTACGATTGTCGACCCTGTCGAAGTAACAGAGCGCGAGTGAAGTCATCAGTACATTAAGCTTGAATTTGGACAATTCTATTTGTGTTTCCGTGGGTTTTGCGGCGCCCATGAACTAATCATTTTAAAGCTCACTACAGACAAATGCTGATAGCAGACAGAGAAACTTTTGTAGCCCGTTCTTTTAGTATTTTTCGGACTGATTCGAACGAAATAGATCCGGAGCGGGACCGTCTCTAATCGCCGTGACATGCATACCGCAGTTAGTTTCCGAAAAGGTTAGCATCGTGACAGTACTGAATAAGAGTATTTTATAAATAATCACGAGGAATGATTCGTGAGGTCGAAAACCTCGACTTGGCCCTTCGCCACCAAGCGACTTCTTAAAACATGTACATGAAGTAGATTAACGCAACTTTTTGTTTACTGTATCCAGATATTCAACACGGAGGATAGGTGTTTTTGAAGAATATGCTAATCAAATTGTGCCATTAATTTGTTTGACGTTGTCAATCACGAGAAAATTCTCTAGGTGTGAGTGGATATTGCCGTTAGTAACCTTGACTGCTACCGAAATGCCAGTCTTCGGTTTTCTTGAACTGCGGAAAGATTACCTATGAATCACCCCCTTAATATGCTCGTATTTTTGGTTTTGTCTACCGTGAAGTTGGATTAACAATGTGTCTCTCTCTTTAAACCTCGTACTTCTTAGCTGGAAAACATTAATAGATACCTCATCTGGAAACTAAAAATAGCACTTTTTCCCCGACTTAGTCTATTGGCAACATAGATTGTTCGTTATTCCATAGGATCATTTAAGACTCCTGTTGAGGGTAAAGCTCTCGTACTTTAAAATGACGCCAAAACCAGTAAAAGTTAATCTTGCGTTCAGTTGACGATCTCAACTACGGTTGCTTAGTCGTAGAGCCAGCTTTATACAAATTCAGCCGCGGTCGATGACTGTGTTACTTCCAGACCCCTCGAAGTTTGTCCTCTTATGTGTCAAAATTTATAAACTAGGGAGTTACATTTATTGTCTGTCAAGACAAAACGTTTGTTAAGGCAAATTTCCGCAAGGATGGAACACGCACTACCAGCAAGGCTTGCTGTAGAAGTTTGACTTTCGTAAGAAAAATCCGCTCCAAAAATCAATTCATGAGTCATCTGCTTTCTTTGACAACTTACTCACCACTGCCGTTAAGGCCAAACCCCTAAATCCTGAGGACCATTTGAAAGAGACAACTGGATTCAGTTGGTTACAAAATCTGAAAAAATTATCAGATAAATAATGTGAAGCATATCCAAAGAACAAATTAATAAATTAGGACATAATTTTTACAGAGAACTGGCGACCTCTTATTCGGCAGTCGCATAGTTGAAAACTTACATTTTGTAGACTAACTACTTAAATTAGTCAGAAAAGCCTCATGTGACATTTATTTAAGACAATCCCTCTCGAATTAGAGTTCACTTATTATTTTCCCGGAGGACTAGTGGATCTAGCATGATCCCGATATAGACAGTCAATAATGGAAAAGTTTTTCTAGGTAGTACAACCCTCTTCCCCATGCTTTATTTTTGCAGGCTGTTTAAATTTTGTTAATGTACTCTCCCTTGTATTGCTGTACAGACCTGATGATAAATAATGGAAAATACACATTTGCCGGACATGACATCTTAAATGTTTACGAGGATGCCGTCGCTGAACAAAAACGTTAATATGAATAAACCACCACCCCCTGAACTCATTAGCTCTGGGGATTAATTAAAGTCATTTTAAAATGAAGTGAAACACTTTTTTCTGGACATTTGCGTATGTGTATTAGAAACTTCTGCAATTCTCTGCACACATTTTCAGTCGCTGCCCGTGTCCACAGCCCGGAGGACAGCCCGACGCCGAAACCGGACTTCTTTATTGAACTCTGTGAGCTGGTGAACCGAAAAGTGCCACCGCATGCCACTTTCGTCAGCGATAAAATCGGTCGTGAGAGGATGTACTGGCGTGAACTCTACCGTTGGGTGGAGTTGGAGGAGATGTATGACCACGTGATTGGCGAATTCAGTCCAGCTGAGATTACCCGACTGGACTATCGGGCCATCTGCAAGTTTCAGACTCAGCTTAGACAAAGTAAGCTGGCAAGTCCTGCGTCTAAGGCCCTTTACAATTTAAATATCTGAAGTGATCAGTCCGGGTTTTAGTAACATAATGGACTTACAGTGCGGTAGAGGAGTTGCATTTACTGTCTGTTAGTTTTCGCCATGTCAATGAATTTCAAAAGTAGAGGCAACTTTTACATCACCGCTGTCGATTGCTCTACTTATCCTCACAAAACGCCATATGGAAAACCAACTAGGACATCAACTATATTTAACAAAAACACGCTCCCTAATTAGTTTTGGCCTTGAAAGAGTCTGACAAAAACCTTGTTCCTATAAGAGCAAGGGCATACACAATTCTGAGATATCCTTTATCTTTGAAACAAACTACAGACAAGTCCTGGAGAAGGTTCTCTAAAACTCACGTGCAACGTGCACCCATATATTTTTCATCAGTTATGAAGTTTTATCATTCCTCCTGAAAATCATTCTTGTTCCTGATTTTTTTTGGTCTTCTGAGTGCTTTTGCTCCGTTGTTTTTCATGTCTTGATTACCCTTCGTGTTACGAGAGATGACGACTCTTGGCAATGATGAGGTGTTTTATTTTTGCGCAGCTGATTTTCTCACGAACTGTCGAAGGCTGTCAGAGCACGCCTTGCTCACTTTTGCTTCTTTTAGGCTGCAGTTTTACTATACTCGCCAGTTTATGCTGTGAATCGGCAGGTAGTCACTGTTTTACCATGGTGAATCATGATAAGTGCGTATAGTATAATCTTAGATGGTCATAAATACTGCACACACACGGGCATGCCAAAATACTACCCCACAGATCTGAGTGTCCAGTCCCCCTCGCTGATGGTCATTCTCTTCGACTGAGGAAGGGATGAACGGTCCACTTTGTAAAACTGACAAATGTTTACAGTGTAGCATAACGTTAGTCCCCTCCATAGACGCCGTAAGTCACCCACGCAGTGCCTCAACAGCCATCTCTGACAGAGTGAGGAAGAAGAAAAGCGTGGTCGTGTCAAACGCAACCATTACTTTATCGGATTTATTTTTTTTTGTCCTGGGAGGCCAAAGTGACTGTCCTTCAGGAGACCTTTCTGAGGAAATCAAAATCAGCAACCTAACCAGACACATAGTTACGGATGAGGCTCACCCTCATGGTCTGAGTGTGACGCCTGTTTACAAACTTAATTAAGTCTGTAATGTCCTTGATAGTTTCAGCTGACGTTAAAACCTGGATTTATAGGCATAGACTCATTTTTTGCGCAGAATATTTAAGCTAATCATATAAATTTTATTCAGGAGAACTTGCGACTTAATGAGTGCTCACCTGCATCCGAGTTTTGCCGTAGTTTGAGTCTACGTTTGAGCTAAATCTATACATATTTAGTGTTTAATAATTCCTCTGGATTTTAAAGAAAGCCGGGGCGTTTATTAGTCCTCCGGATTTTCAACACGTCTGCTTTGTAAGGGTTGCGTTGTGTAACATGAAGGTGGTAGGATTGGCTTCTTAAAGTGAGGACTCTGGAGGTCTGAAGGCGTTTGCACCTTTATCAGAAATTTTAAAACAAAACGGTCCTCCCTTCAGCACAAATCTTGATAAACGGCCATTTTTCTACACAATGGAAACTTTGGGACCTTCTTACGTGAAACAGAACATTATAGGAGGTTTCGGAATTGACAAAAACACTTTTTTTCATTCTCTCTCCAAATTTGTTGTGGTATATAATACATAGTGGGTTTTTCCAAATGTGATTCATACAAATGATCAACCTATGCTCAGAAAAAATTCCCATCTAACCGATCTGAATTATTGCAGGAGTTTGTTTCGTGTGAATTACCGTCATAATCACACTTCGATGATAAATCGTCACAAACCGGCATAGTTCGAGTGACAGGCTGTTGCCCACACTAATTTAATCGAACGCCTGCAGCAGTATAACAAAGGCAAACCATTCAAATTAGCAGACAGACAGAAAGCAAGACGTCGAGAAGACACAGAACTCTGAATACTACTGCCACGAAACGCGTAGCCTCTTTATATCACATGATTGCGATATGGCCTGGAAGGATATGCAAGGCTATCCGCGTCTGACCTAGATTACCGGCTGAAGCACATCCCACTTTATATGCTAATTGTTGTCGACCTTTTCGGTTGAGAGCATCACCGTTTCAGCCTCAAACACAGAGTTGGGAAGGGCGTATCGCTCTGACTGCCGTAGGAACACTGGCCTGTTCGACTCAACAACCCCGCTAACTGCCGTTCATTTTCTTGAGGGACCCATCCCGCAGACGGACAATAATTATTTTGTGATTAACCTGACAGACCAAGGTGTTCAAATCCAGGATGGTTGACAGATAGTCCCCCTTTTCCAGCTTTTAGCCTGGAGGAGGCATAGTTTAAGTAAAGGAACGCCACGGAGAATGTCTCCTAGCTGGAGGTGAGGGCGGAACTGACTCTTGCGTCAGCAGACCGAGTTTCCGCCACTACACAATTCGAGGTAAAGGACGAGATTACTGGATTTGTGCTTGGGCATAGTGGCTGACTAGGAATTAATGTCTACCCCATAAGTGCACACGCCGATTTTCGAGATGGAAGGACACATTTTCGAAAAACTGAATATAATATTCTTAACGGCTGGCATTAAGATCCCCTTATAATGATTAACCACAACCTGACTAATAGCACTGCTGTATCTATAGTTGGGCAGTTATTTATAACCATTTTACGCATGCGTCAATCAATTGATCAGAACTTGGCCGTCCTGGGGTCCTTGGTTGGTAACACAATGTTCATCCACATTCAGGACGTTTGTTTGTTCGAACCATCTTCGCCACCAAATTTCGTTCCTGGTGTTGGAGAACTAGTCTTGTAGTCATGCAATAATTATTTTGTGATTAACGGCACAGCCCAGTGATTTTAATCCACAAAGGTTAACATGAGTGATCCCTCTCATAAATGAGAGAAAATCCATTTGACGTAGACGGAGGTCCCAAAAATGTGGGTGAAAAACTCATGAGCTCTAGCGGACATTGTGCGAAGTATAACCCTCCACTTGAAGTTACATTAGGCGGCATGCTGTGAAGACTAATTTTTTTATTTATTGACAACCTGCAATGACAGAACCAGCAAACATAGCTGCCCGTGAGTGCAATACTGATATGTGCTGAGGGGAATTCAGTTTTTGTTACCGCGCCGGTCTACTTTTAACAACAAGGTTAAGTCTAGACTACTTGAGTTGTGCTTGAGAGCAGTGGCTGGCTGGTCATTCGCGCCTAACCCATGCGTGTGCACACCGCATACCGGTTACATAAATGACAGGATAAAAATTTACAGTCTTGGGTATAATACCCTAAACAGCTGTCATCTAAGCCCTTCGAAATAATACACCGCGGCCTGACTGCCAGTGTTAAGGGCCGGCTGGTCTCTCTTGTTGGCTGACCTCAAAATCGAGACTTTTTAGGCATCGTGTGGATGTATCGGTGCGGTAGGCCGATCTTATAGGGCGGAAATAGCGCGTCAAATCGGATTCGCCCTTCCTTTCAGCTCCCATCATGACTGGGAGAAGACTAGGTCAAGTCGGCCAAAAGGTTACCTAGTCATTTGTAGCCACTTTACGTCCGTGTCAGTGTTTCAGTTGATAAGGGCTCGGCTGCACTTCGATTCTTGTTTGGTAGCAGAATGTTGACTCACACTCACGACGCTGGTTTCTTTGATCCATTTCCTCCGCTAAGTTACGTTCGGTTTTCGGAGAATCAATTCTGCAGCCCGACAACAATTATTTTGTGATTAACGCTACAGTCTAGGAGATTAACGTGCGTCGTCCTTATTCCACTTATAACTGGTAGGAAACCCATTTGACACAGAAAAACGCCACGGTAAACATCATCTAATTTAACGCACAGTTGAATGTTTTGATGAAAAGCTCATGGGCTCAGGCAGAAACTGTGCGTAGGCTAATGCTCTCCTGATGCCAGAAATAATTGTTTTTTTTCAAATGGGTCAAGTCTTCTTTAGCTTAAAAAGTTGAATATTTGCTTCAGATGAAGTTAAGTTGGGTGGCATGCTGTGGTGGTTAATCACCTTGTTTTGTCGTGATCGGTAGGACTCATAAACATCCAGGATAGCAGTGATGGTTTGTGCGTCAACAAACTCGGCTTATGCTACCTCATCGGTCTAGGTTCAAGAACAAGACTATATGCAGACTGCTAGAGCTGTATGCTTGAGAGCGGTGGCCGGTTCGTTATTCTCGCCAAATCCATGCGTGTGCAGACCACCTTCCGGTTCCATAAATGATAGGATAAAGATTTACAGGCTTCTAAATAATATCGGTAACAGCGGCCATTAAAGCCTCCTTGAAAGGATACACCGGAACCTGACTCTCAGTGTTGAGGAACAGTTCGTCTGTCTTGTTGACTGACCTCCAAATCGGGACTTTTCAAGCATCCTGTGGATTTATGGGTGCGCTAAGTTGGTTTTATGATGCAGAAATCGCACGCCAAATCGGATTCGCCCTCCCCTCCAACTCCCGTCATGATTCGAAGAAGACTTGGTCAGGCCGGCTGGAAGGTTGACTAATCACTTGTGGCCGCTTCTCATAAATGCCAGCCTCTCAGCTGATAAGAACTTGACTGCACTTCTGTCCCCGTTCAGTGCCAGAACGCTGGCCCCACTTTCACTCCAGTGCGGCCTCTGTGGCCTATCTACAGACTGCATTTGAACCACTCTCTACTCAGAGGAATAAGAGGATGCAAACACTGGAACAGGACGTTTCGGATTCTCACTCGAACCCATCGTCAGAGACGGCTGCAGATAAAGGTAGTGGAGGCACAAAGACTGCAGTAGTTATGGTACGTAGCTGTCGTGGGGCCACATGCGTATTAGAATTAACAACTCTCGTGATCACTGCTGAGGGTCGTAATTGAGGCGATGATGGCTCGTCAGTCCGCCTCCGAGTCGTTAATTGCCGCAATTTCATCATCCGTGTTGGATGTTGACGTGATGATTACTCGGAAATTTGGCTCGCTGTCACGTGTCTTAGTGGCGACATGATTACTGATCTGCAATATCTGTTTAGTTTGCTTTGACAGAGCAGAATAAACACCGGTCAAACTGGATCCAGTTCCGCTGCGGCAATTTCACGGTGAAAGTGAAAGACCCTGGATGGGAAAAGTTTTAGAGGTTGAAATGCACGGCAAAAAATTTCGCAATTCCAAATGCCAGCCGAAGAAAGTGAATCCACATTCCTATTTGGGTTTTTGCAAAGTCAAATTATGCTCATTCAACCGGCAACCACTGACTGGTAGGCCAGCTTTGCAGAACGTACCTTGAAAGTGCCTCTTATTGCACCTTCTGTAACCTGTGTTGCGTTATAGCCGAGGCAAAATTTCTTCTGAAAGTTAAAGGCAACTGAAATCTTCTCTGCGCATGTAACCTCAGAGAATGGAAAGGCTTATCAAGTTATCCTGTGAAAACCGAATCAACGTAGTTCGAGAAAACGCCTCTGAAGTCAGTTTCCAGCCGGTGGGCCGTTTTTTCGCTACCTTCTATTCTTGGACGTACAGTAGTTGGGCTAACTCATGAAATGTCAACCCAAATTCCGAAACGCGTTTCTGTTTCGAAAAGATTAATTAAGTAGGATTGCAAAACTAGTCAGACTGCAACATAATTCTATAATAGTGCAGTTACCTCAGGATGCCGGCTTTCGAAAGAACTTCCTTTCGGCTGCATGCAAAAACTATACTCTGTAAACAATGACTACTTAAGTAGCATGCCTTTTTATCATTGATTTTCGGTGCCCCTAGAAGCCTAATCATATTTATTGGAAAAATGCATACAAATATTCATTCTCCCATTCATTCGATAGAAAATTACGTCTTCTTCCAATTTTCCACTCAACGGAAGGGTATTATTCGATTTTCAAAAACTTTTCGAGTTCACGAATAATTCTGGACTCGTTCTGCCGTCGCACTTGCAT
Source organism: Spirometra erinaceieuropaei (assembly GCA_902702965.1). Classification (NCBI taxonomy): domain Eukaryota; kingdom Metazoa; phylum Platyhelminthes; class Cestoda; order Diphyllobothriidea; family Diphyllobothriidae; genus Spirometra; species Spirometra erinaceieuropaei. The sequence continues at coordinate 107,057 of CACRXP010001126.1, read as the reverse complement.
TCAGGGTTTTTATACTACAAGCCATGTATTTTCCGCGTACGGAAAACCACACATTTCTCTACGGTATTAAGAGGGGACCATATGGAGTTCATACAGTCTAGCATTGGATCTGATCCATATTGTTTGCTTTACAAGCCACATTGGTAAATGCAGAGACATTACGTTTTATGAAGGGCCATTTCACAGTATTATAAAGTCTCACAATTAGAAACTTTTTGAAACCGAATTATACCCTTCCTCCGAGTTTAAAATTGAAAGACGACGTAATTTTCTACCGAATGAGCGGAAGAATGAATATTATGTGCATGTTTTCCATGAAATATAATTGGACATTTAGGGGCATCGAAAATCAAAGAGAAAAATGTATGCTGATTAGGTAGTCATTTTTTACAAAGTATGCTTTTTGTATGCATCCGGAAGGAAGTTCTTTCGGAAGCTGTAATCCTGAGGTAACTGAACTATTATAGAATTATTTTGCAAGCTGCACAGTTTTACAATCCTACTTAATTAATCTTTTCAACACGGAAACGCATTTCGGGATTTCGGTTGACATTTCATGACTGAGCCCAACTACTGTGAGGTTATTCTCTTCTAGGATTCTTAATTTATTCTTAGTCTTATCCCTTCAAAAAGTTTTTGTTGGGTCTTTTCAGACTTCCTCCTTACACGGTATGCCTGCACGGATTACGAGGAGTTTACAAAACTGCTTGCAGATGATGTCGCAAGCTTTATACAGAAACGCCCCTTCTTGTTTACGCCTGCACTTGCTAAAGTATTACTGGCCCCAAGATTTCATCCACAGGTGGAAAAACGGAGATTTTCCGTGCAGTTTCAAGGTATGACACATGTTACGAGAGTTGGTCAATTTCAGTTAAGTAGGCTGCTTTTTGTTTTTGTTACCAGTGATGCAAACTGACTATGCAATTTTATCCCTTTGCTAGTTGGTCATCATAACTACGCAAATGTAAGTTAACTTCCGCATGGGAATTTTGCCTTATCTGAATTTATAAGTTTTAGTAGACTTTGTTTGTATTTACTTGGTGTTGGCTATAATCCCTGTCTGATGGAAAAATGGCTCAAGTATACTACCAAAACGGATATTAGTAATAGATCCGGGTATGAGCTTCGCTGAATTTCCGCGGGTGCAGGATATGGGAATGAGCAGTTCATAGTGAGAACGCTTATTGGGACAAGTTGTGAAAAGTTAGGAAGCAAGATAATCCAAACTACCCTTCGTTAGAAGGCAGAATTTAACTGCATCCTTTCCCAATGCCGTCCCGCGAATGCCAATGCCCGCGAATCTGCCAACTTTCAAAGCAGACCTGTTTTGGTCTGATTGACGTTTCTACTAGAATGTTGGGATGGATAATTGAAACCGAGTCGCTTGACAAGACTGAAAGTATTTACAATCCTTCCCGCAGATGTTGTGATATCACCATCTATACAAAGTTTTAAGAAGAATCTGGACATATTTATGTTCCGAAATGACCAAGAGCGATGAGAAGTCGAGCTCACCCCCTGTTACTCCTTCTCATTTTGTCCCACCATTATGGGCGTGTTCGAACTATTTCAGCCCAGAACATCTATCTGTACACCACACATTTTTTACGTTGCAAATAGGGTACTCAAAGGCTTACGCCTATTTCCCTCAATAAACTGAACTGAACTGAACTGAACTAAACTAATATCATCCCTCCGGCAAAACAAACACACCGACAGTAAAATGCGTTTTGACAGAAAACGAACCTGAGTGTCAGTAAACCCATCGCAATTAACAGGACAACGAATCCGGGGCCCAATTGCAGACCACTGACGATAAACAATTTAACTACCATGGTACCTCTGGCGCCGGGAGAGTGGCGTCTCAAGTGTAAGTCAGGGGAATGCCTCACTGCGTCTTAAGTCGGCGTACGTCTGACTCGGCCTTGAATCTGATTGGTTGGTTGGAAAACCGAAGGGGCGAACGCCGGAGGTTGGCTCCTCGGCCTGCTCAGTAGCGTCCAGGTCTGGGTTCTGGCACAATGATTTTTATAACAAGGAGAAGCGCGTTGAATAAATCATTATATTGCTGGACGTGATTATCATGTTGCGCCTTGCGGCTGAATCTGGAGTCCAGGCTATCCGAACTTGGGCTTGGGTATGACAGGCTGACGACGGCAAATACGTCAGAAGCGACCCTCATGACCCCTCCTGCCTCTGTCGATACTTCCTCCCCTATCAGTTCCTGTTGCCGTGGGGTAGCCTATGGGAGATTCTAAACTGGGCCCTGAGGCTAAATAGGGGGAAGGGTATGCCAGAACCTGACAAATGAACGCTCTTGAAGAAGGAGACACGATCGCTGTGGCAAGAGCTTTATTAGCCTGACGTTTCGGATTTCTGCTCGAACCCATCATCAGAGACAAAAGCAGATATGGGTGGTTCATGCACAAGGGGCTGCAGTATTTATTGGATGCAGTCGCCATGCTACCACATACCTATGAACATTCACGGCTCCCCCCCCCCCCATCCGGGATCGTCGTGAATGTTCATAGGTATGTGGTAGCATGACGACCGCATCCTATAAATACTGTAGCCCCTTGTGCATGAACCACCCATATCTGCTTTTGTCTCTGATGATGGGTCCGAGGAGGAATCCGAAATGTCAGGCTAATAAAGCTCTTGTCCCAGCGATCGTGTCTCCTTCTTCAAGACTACTTCCTGGGACTCGTCTCTTTGCTTCTATTGAACGCTCTCTCTCAACGATATACACATGCAGGACAGTTGGAAAATTAAAAAAATATCGCATTTTCCTCTGACGTGTTCAGAATAACGAGGCCTATGATTATGTTAAAAAAATGTACCTGTCACATATTCGGCAACATTTTAAAATACGCATGCGTCGATCACGTTTATTTAGGCCTTTTTTGGGAAATAGCGCGTCATTCAAGACGCCCTGGGGTTATTTCAAATTATGTCATTAGGGTATAAAGAAAGATTACCAAAAAGTGCTGTAGATAGATGGGATGATAGCGGTTGACGTCAAGTTCATAACCACAGAAGAAAACGTAGGGAAGAATGTGTTTGAAAGGGACCAGAACTCCTAGAAGTTTCAGAATAGCGTATTCAGAAGAAGGTAGAATACGACGGCTACGCTCGCATTTTCAGTCTAATGTTTTATCAAGCCAGCTCTATAATAAGAAATGAAAGAAAGACGATAGCATATTGTTAGATTGAAGACTACCAGATAAGACCAAGATTTCCTGCACGAAATAATCAGGTGGCTATCTGCTGTTAGGTGAGATTTCAGTGGGAGGAGGTATGGAGACCTAACAGGAAAGATTGACGCCAGGGCAAACGAATAAAAAATTGCTTAGCCAATGAATTAAAAGACTGGTCCGGGCTTAAGCCTCTTAACTTCAAACTTTCATCACTTTACTGAAGAATCCACCAGTTCTTCGACACGCATTTTAGTAAGCGGTTGTCAACCGTCCGTTTGAAGGCCGCAAAATAAGTCTCAGGTGAATATTAACGCATTCTTGTTTTTTTCAAAAACTTTACGAATGTTGAATGTTCCCGCCTGAGGGTATAACTATAGGACAGAAGTCCCGTTTTTCATTTTGCAATAAGATTATCGCATTGACTGTCCCACCCAGGGTCACCAGCCATATTCCCGACCACAGATGTTCAAAAATGAACCGGTGATTCGGCACTTCAGCTCACACAGGAGATGAAATATTCCTGGGCCAGTCCACAGCTTTGTCCGTAGCTGCCTTGCGTTCATATATGTTTTGGCAGATTTTGAATAATTCAGACTGACCCAAATGTAAAAAGCTCGACATCTCGGTGGGATCCGAACCCACGCAGTAAGGAGAAGGCCTTAGTACAGCCAAAGCTCTAACCACTTGAGCTACGAGGCCCCAGGCGGATTCAAGTTGAATTACTTAGGAAATCGTGTCCGAGAACTCAACTTACTGTATCATATTTGGTGGATTCCAGACCTTGCGGTAGACTGGGCGGGTAACTTGACCTAAATGTGATTATACTGGCGTTGTCCGGTGGGGCCTCTTAGCTCAAACGGTTAGAGCGTTGGCTGTACTAAAGCCTTCCCCTTACTGCGTGGGTTCGAATCCCACCAAGGCGCCGAGTTTTTCACAGTTAAGTCAATATGAACTACTCAGCCCCAATTAACTTGTTTATACCAACGTGCTTAAAAGGAATCCGCAAAATGTCGAACTAAGGAGCCAACTTATGGATAAAGCAGAATGGAATTGCCGGCAAAGACAGGGGAGACTGGAATGGCCATTTCTGGCTTATTCGCAGTCGTCAGCCAGTCATACCCAGTCCAGAGGTGTGGAACACCTGGGGATCGAACTCGCGACCTGTTAGTTGGAAGTCCAACACTGCAGTGTGTGGCTACTGGTTGGGCTCGAGAGAAAGCCTGTAAGGCACAGCGGGACGAATGAGTTCCGTAAAAGCTATCGGTGAGCGCCCCTCTACCAAAAAATATAAGCCTTTCATGTAGATTTCATCTTCGAGACTTGCGTTCGTCAGTGGTTCCCTCGGAAATGCATTTGTCTCAAGTATGACCTTTCAGGTTTCGGGTAGCTCAAGTATAAAGCAGTAAATAGGTCGTTTTTCGAAATAAACTTCAGTAAAACATGCGAGTACCATACCTCTCCCCCTACCAGACCGCATCATATCTGTGGCTCATGGAGGTTCCTTTTCGTATGTTAAGCGGAGGCCCATCAACGAACACATAGCGGCCTGCTGCGCGGAGGACACAAAATCTTGCTGCATAATGACTGGCGTGCTACCACTTCTGCCCTACGACATTTTAATTCTTGCCCAACTGGAAAACAGGATGGATCCCGTTGGCGTTGTAGAGGTGCCCTACCCCCTACGGCTTGTCATCCTGGCTTTGACTCCGAGGAAGTCGAACTACCTCCGGATGCTCGAGGTTGCGCACACATTTGGCATCTTCTTGAATGATAAGGTTTGTAGAATTTGCTTTATGTTCTTTTTTTACACTGAGCGCTTTTAGTGGGATCAGTTTGGGGGGAGAGGTGGAGCTTTCAGAAACCGAGTTACAAGAGCTTTGCGGTAAACAATTGGCCTCACTCCATCGGCCGTCTCATTTCAGCTTCCTTCTCTCTCAGAGGATTAGATTATGTCATATTACTATTACTCCCAAAAAGCAATTTCGCATTTTCGCATCCCTTCCTTCTGTTCGATTACGCATGCTGAATTTAAGTAGTGTCTGGATTCGGCGGTGGGGGTCCTCTATATAAATGTCGACTAATAAAGCTACAATGGGCAATCATGACCTAGGACACTATGAAAGGTCAGCGTATTCTTGATAACTAGCTGTCACAAAGGTTTCCAGTTCCCTTATCGTTATCATAATCTTGAGCTTGTGTTTCTACTAATCGGAGGAAATATGAATCCCGGGATGGAGACATGAGACACACTAAAACTGGACGCTTGACGCGATCATCGATCAGTCCAATTAGACAATGCCAGTATAACCAATCATAAACATCATGTTCGGCCGCAGTTATCGGCTATACGGGCTTATCACAGAAGCCGATACCGATATTGAGGCCCTGGCTACCACGACCTTCAGGCCCGGTCCTGAATGTAAAGAAAAGGCGGACGCCAGTCGGGAGGATTGCATATTCCGTAGAGAACAACTGAAGAAAGGATTTGGGGGAGTTGGCGCCCTGAGTGTGAGTCAGGGAATTCCTCGAGGCGGCTTAAGCCCGCACACGTCCGACCCGACCTTGAATCTGATTGGACAGTTGGAAAGGCGAGTGGGCGGACGCCGGTGGTTGGCCAGGAAGCAAATGAGAAAATTCTACAACTTGAGGACGATTCACTGGGAGGTGGACTACAAATTAGAATGTTAGTTTTCTTTCTTTCAGCGGTCTTCGAACGTGCATGTCAGACCAAACTGCCAAGGTTTCTGACAAGATATGAATCTGATCCAGTGGTCTTATCGATCTTCTCATGTCCCAACATATCCCCCAAATATTCTTTTAGGCAGTTTATACGCTACTATGCTGTGTGCTTTAAACCTCCGATTGTGGATCCATGGTTAGGGCGCAAAGTTAGTGGGTCAGGAGTGTAAATTTAAGTTGAAGGGATGGGTAACTGAAACAGATTCATTGTGTTGGTGAAATTTCGGCGAGCTTTGTCGCCTCTCCATTGTCAGGGCATTTAATCCGTGGAGATCTAAATGAATTTCCGACCTGTTGAATGCCACTTATTACAGTAAGTCACTTAAATTAGCAGGCTTCTATTTTGTAAAGGTAGCGCCAACCAAGGTATACAAAACGACAACAGTACGATTAGTCCCTTTCAGCGATCCACGCATGCTCTTATACTCTGTCAGGTATCCGCTGAATGCCGATGGATGTTCAGTTTCTATCCCAGCATTGGATAAAGACTGAAGAGCAATTCTGAGATTCGGACAACCACCTACACCTTCCCCGGCATTGGGGAAATCAGAATCTTAAATAGCAAATAGGCAGATTGCCTCATCGAAACACTTTAAACCACACACTCAATACAATTAATCAGTAATTGCACTGGAAACTGGTTCGCGAATGATCGTTTTCCGTAGTCAGTCTTTTGTCTATTATAGTGTCAGAACTAGTTAGCATAAAGGGTAACATTCTTTCTTAAACTGATGCATGATGACTGGGTAAGTAACTACATATACAGTAGGCGTGCTAACTCATAAAATGTTAACTGAAATTCTGAAATGTGTTTTCGCTTCGAAAAGATCACTCGAGTAGGGTTTTAAAATTAATCATCACGCGGCGTGATTCTATAATAATTCAGTTACCTCTGGTTGCTGGCTTTCGAACAAACATCTTTTCGGCCGCATGTCAAAACCACAATCTGTAAAAATGTCCCCTTACGTAGCATGCATTTTTCTCATTGATTTTCGATGCCCTTAAAAATCCAATTATATTCCATGGGAAAAATGCAGAAAACTATTCATTCCTTTACACATTCGATAGAAAATTACGTCTTGTTTCAATTTTATACTCGAAGGAAGGGTATCATTCAGTTCTCAAAGACTTTTACGAGTTCCGAATAATGTTGAACCCGACTTGCCGTTACACTTGCAGTCAGGGTTAACAAACTATTAACCATACAATTTCTGCTTATGGAAAGCCATATATTTATCCAAGGTATTAAGAGGACATCATATAATGTTCATAAAATTTAGCAATGGATTTGAACCATATTATCAGCTTCACAAGCCACAGTGGCTATTGCAAAAACGGCGTTTTATGAAAGACCATTTCATGGTGTTAAAAAACTTCACAATTAGAAACTTTTTTAAAGCCGAATTATACCTTTCCTTCGAGTATAAAATTGAAACAAGGCATAATTTTCTATCGAATGAGTAAAAGAATGAATATTTTTTATTCATGTTTTCTATGGAATATAATTTAATTTTTAAGAGCACCGAACATCAGTGAGAAAAATGCATGCTACTTAAATAGCAATTTTTGCAGAGTATGGTTTTTGCATGCGGCCGGAAAGATGTTCGTTCGAAAGCCGGCATCCCGAGGTAACTGGCTTATTATATGTTTATGCTGCGTGAATATTAGTTTTGACTTCTTAGTTAGGTGATACTTTCGAAACGATGCACATTTCAGTATTTCGGTTAACATTTGATGAGTTAGTACACCTTCGGTATTTTCAAATTCTCATCATTTGTTTCGAACTGTATGTTAACGCGCTTTTAAAAAACGTTAGGAGAGGGAAATAGGAGCCTCCAGCAGAACAGCCGGCCCTAGGCGAAAAGAGTTTAGGTTAAGATCAGAACACGGGAGTAGATGCCTCAGGTTAATATACATTTTGCAGAGTAGCCATTATCTCCTCGCCTTCTAACCACTGGCGTGCTTTTGTTGCTGCGAGAGAAAACCATGTTTGCACCGGTTTTTTGAAGGTCAAATTAACAGATTGAGGAGCACAAGCAGAATTGGGTCGTCTCCAAAGGCAGTATGCTGCAATCTGTTTCACAAACATTGAGCTGGAGAGGCGTCATTTACTTTTGAAGTACTATGGCGATCTCAGGCTTCCTTGTCTTTTATCTTGACGCTCCTGTGAAAAACTCGGCGACGGTAGAGAGGCCCTCATCGATCGCGTTACGGAATTCACTCCTCCCGTTGCGCCGTTTGGCAATCTCCCAAGTCCCGTCAGCATTCGCAAAGCGGCGCCTAATTTAAGCAGGATAGGATTGCCGACAATGACAACGGATACTGGAAAGCTTACTTCTGGATTACTAACCGTCGCCAGCTAACCATACCAAATCTCGGGGCATACACCCCTGGCGCTCGGCCCAAAAACATGACAACGGACCCTTTGCTTAATGGTGGAGACTTAGATCCCCAAACTTACATTGTTCAAAGAGTCCGGGTTCGATTCCTGAGTCATACAGAACTGCAGTTGAGTATAACCACCTAACGATGCCTAGTAAACCAGAAGAACGTTATTCCTGTCTCCCTTGTCCGTGTCAAGATGATGTCCAGTTACGTCAAGTAACTTTGTCAAGCAGAAGCGAGATTCGGCGTCGTGTAAAAACGCGGTCATGATTTCTAGGGTTTCCTTTTAAAAAGTCCTCCTTGTCTCTTCTAAAGGACTTCCAGTTGACTTGCGAAGCCGCAACTTCTTCGGATGACCTCTTGAATGCCATTGATGTGTACCTCTCGAAGACAGTCGTAATGCCAAGACAAAGAAGAACGGTCGTCCCCTTTCCTACTGTCGTGCCGCATAAGGAAATTGCCATTATCCTCAGTGAAGCGAGTAAGTACAAAGATTGACAATTTTGTTGCAGAGTAAATTTCATTTACAACAGTCTGTTTCCTACACCGGCGATAGACTGAGGACAAAAGAAACAGGAGTGGTGTCTGGTTTTGAGCCCGATTTTTAGCGCAGGAAGAACTATTTAGGAAGTATATACGACTTAAAATGTATGATATTATTTTTAATGACATAGAAAAATATTTCATTTTCTTAACGAGGAACACATGCACCTTGTAGACTGAAATCGCTAAGCGCTAATGCAACGAATGATCAGGCTCCAAATTATTCGGCAACTAGAAAACTTTTTTAAACCCTAATTGTACTCCTTCCTTGAGTATGAAGTATAAGGAAGACGTGATTCTCTATCAAACCACTGTTAGAAGGCATATTTTTGTTCATGGTTTCTATAATATATATTTGAATTTGCAAGGCCCTCGAAAATAAATGAGAAAAATGCATGCTACTTATGTAGTCCTTTTGTTTACCGAGTACGGTTTCTACAGGAGATTGAATAGCAGTGTATACAAAAGCTGACATCCTGTCGAGTCCGAAATGTTATAAGATTATGCCGCAGATAATCGGTATTACAACCGCGCCCAAGTAATCCTTCCGAATCGGAAACGCATTTCAGAATTTCAGCCAACATTTCGTGAGATCGATCACCCACTGTGCATGAGCTGAAAACAGGGACGGAAGTAAATAGGACGTACTCATAAACTGTTCTTAGGAAGCGGCCTCGATTTCAACTCACTACGATAGGGGGCTGCCATTATTGAGACTGAGTCCTTAGCAGACTGGTGGGGAGTGATAACGCGATGCTCCGACCGACCTTGGTCACTAAGGCTTTAAGGTGTGCGGTATATGCGTGCGACTGCCGAAAGATATAGTCTGGAAATGTGTTGTAGTCAGGCTACGGCGGCCGCCTCAGTCGTAATGCTTGAGCACGTGCCTGCAAAATGAACATTTCAGGACTTATCAAGGTCAACAAAGTCAACTGCGGACACTGGAATGTTAAATCTTGCCGTGAATTACAACAGGTCAGTTCTTCTAAGTGCTTGGGATTCAGCAGGTCCCAATTCCTAAACTCCGGGTCTGCAGGTGAACTTCCATGAATTGTGAAGACCACAAGCCGTTCTGTTTCGTTTCCCACCTTTTGACTTTAGTCGTCAAATATTTGATAGAAAGGTATTTACCAAAATATTCCTCGAAATCTAAAAATGTGGAATACGATGGAACGGAGTCCTGTATGGAGGTTATAGTGCTGATTTACTGTATGGCATAATCTGAAGGTAGGATGCTCATGTGGTAGTACTGGCTCTTGGTTGGATATATTTTCATTCCTAGTTTTAAAAATCACTTGGGTGAACGGCCACTAATTCACATGTGTGCATTTTCAGCTGTTACAATTCTTAAAAGAAATGTACAAAATTAATTTCCCATTCCTATGCTTTGTTTGAAATATGAAAGTTTGCATCGGCTGGGCGGTTATCTTTCGGTATCGAAAAGAATTACCTAGTTAGAAACACAGGTTGCGTTTAAAATGATCTTTGGGAGTACAGATGACTTCTAACTCAAAGATGGCCCATCTGTTTTTCGATTCCGGCCTACTAAAAAGACGCAATCTCCAAGGCAAAAGTCTATAAAGCAACCCCTAACTCTGTCAGCCTGAGCAACTCGATATTCAACTCGCTCATGCTCGCTTTGTCTAATGGTCCTAATGGTTCTAGAACCTCTAGTCTCTGGTGGGCACTGGCTGTTTCTTGCGCGAAAACCCCTCTTGATAAAAGCTGGAATTAGCGGCCGGCCATTGGGGGAGCTGCGCACGTGGGTCAAGGCATCCCATTGGCTCGATGCTGCGCCGCACGTTGATTGGCTAGCTGACATCACGCGTGAATTTTGCGGCCTGCCCGGCCTGTTGTGCCATGTGTCGTTGCGTTTTTCATTCGACTTAAGCAGGGACTCCATTCCGTTTCCAGTCTCCGTAACTTCGGAGGAAAGGATGCTATCCGCATAAAGAGATTCATAAGAAACAGTCTGATTACTTTGGTTTATTGTATATTGAAGGCTGCAGATAGTCTTATTTGGTTTGCAATGAATCTCCGATGGACGAGGAGTGATAGGTGTTTGTCCGATTTACTCTGAAGTTTGTAGGACAGTTAGAATTCCCACTGTCCCGCTAACTCTCCTCGTTATTAAGCTGCCCCCCCCCCTCGTAACCCGAAAATTATTTTGCCTCCACATTGATATTTTGCAGTTTGTCCCCCTTCGGAACCGCGCAGACTGATATATATTTAATCCAGATTTAGATACAGCCCTGAGGCAAGTTTCGGAGGACTCCACTGAAGTGCCTGAACACGAGGAGCCGGTGAAGACTGAGCACTTCACAGCAAAACGCTGCTTGCACACTGTCTGGCCTCCGATGCGCGACGTTGTCAAAGGAACCTGTGCGGTGGGCCGTCGTTTTGCCAGTGATTTTGCGGACGCTTTCACGAAGCCGAACATCGGACTGGTGTTTGGCAGCATTTTCCTCGTCTACTTTGTAATATTTGGACCGGCGATAACGTTTGGCACTTTGATGAGTAGGAGCACTTTAAAGAATTTATGACTTTTCATAGTTATCTTACTTGAAAAGCTTATGATATGTGCGCAATATCTGCGGAAGCGCATGAGCGTAATCCAGTTTGAGCATATGCAGACGTTTTAAAACGAGACTCTAAGGGTCCCGGAGTAGCGTTCACTATTATTTCTAATAGACCCCCTAAAATACATGTGATCTTGCATCAAAGGGAGAGGTTGCAGAAGATAAGTGACAGTAAAATTTAATCGCTACTACTACTACTACTACTACTACTACTATTACTACAATAACAACAACTACTACTACTAATACTACTGTTACGGCTACTACCACTACTGCTTCCACAATTACCACTATTAGTACTTCTACAACGATGACAACCACAATCACCGCTGCTCATGAATCTTCCTCCTCTACCACTCCTACAACAAACCCCACTATCATGGCCACTAGTGTTAATATTATTATTTATGCTACTGCTATCACCACCACCACCACCACCACCACCACCACCACCACCACCACCACCACCATCGTAAACATCACTGTTACAATTACTTCAACTACTTTTGCTAATGCCCCCATCACCGCTACAAATGACAGTTCGGCCGTTGTGCGCGGCGGAGTCCACCGTGTGTCCACAGCGAGGTGAGAGCAGTCACGGTAACTTGTACATTAATTAGTTTGTAGTGATAGCAGACTTGCACAGCATTTACCGCGCTCCCTCATCTGGACCCGTTGTCTGGACAGAGTCAAGAAGACCGGAGGTGGGGGGGGGGGTGCAGGTGGATGGCGCAGCCAGACCAGCACCTGGGCGTTCTCATCGCCACCCCAACCGTTGCAAATAGCACTATTATCCTAACCAATAGAAGTACTACCATCGTTGCTATCGTCACTACTATAACTAGTCCTACTAACACCGGTGCTGCCGCTACTGTCACCCCACAGTTGATGTAGGTTTCAAAAAAACAAAATATATGCTTTTCAGTCTTTCGTGTTAGGAGCAGGGCTCCGCTGGACTAACTAACAGGGGTTAGTGCAGTATCCGATCTATCTCATAAAAGGTGCCGAAATTTAGGAAAAATTGTTATCTTCTCGCAGAGCGACACAAACGACAGGAACAAACCTTCAGAATAGTAGTGAACGACTTTAAGCCGACTTAAAACATAAAAGAAATATTAGAAATAGTAGTTGGTTATTCGAAAATGCCAACGTTTAGGGAAGACGAAAAAATTTTCAAAACGTCAAAAACCGCTGTACTTGAGTAGAATAAAGTTTTCGATGTAGAGGAAATCTGTCCATGGGAAAAACCGGGTAAATATAACAGCACAAGAAGAGTAGCCTTTGAAAATATTCCCCGAGTGGAGTTCGAACGTAAATGTCCTTCATGAATTAGCGTACCTACTATCAAGTATCGTTAGACAAAAGCCTACAGTTTGAGTATGGATTCCAACGCAGTTTCACGATAATTATTTGTATTTTTTGATATTCTCACATTGCTTGAGATGCGGTTGTCTAAGGCAATCAGGTTTTCGCTTGATTTCGCCTATAAAGACGCCACAGAAATAAAGGTTTTTATAAGGCCACGTGCTGATAGGCCGATCAGTGACTACTGAATGTAAATATGATTTTACGGTTTAATCAAAAACACACCATTCTGTATATTCCTGACTCTCTTACCCCCCCCCCCCCTAGCTCTAAGGACCAAAACCCGCCGATCTCGTCATGCGGACGGCGTGCGACAGATCAATGTTAATTACTTAATAGCCCTTGAGACACCTGCAAACACTGTTAATTTTATACATTTTCATTCCCCCATGCCACTGTACTGGCCTGACGGAGAATTATCGAAAACACGTGTTTGCCAACTTGACTTTTCAAGTCTAATATGGAAATATTTGCGGAACTTAGACATTCCGTATATATTAAGAGAACTTTCCCTCTGTAAAAAATTTTCATAGTTATTTCTGGTGCTGGAGCACAATGTTTCAGATCGTTCTTGAAATAGCGGTGAACGCTTCGCGATCTTCTGCGTTTTTAATATTTTTCAGACAAATGTATATTCTCTTCTATATGTTTGTCAAAACTTTCAAAATAAGGTACTTCATGAAAGCATTTATCTACGTAATGCGTCCTTTGACGTTTTTTCTAATGCGGATGGCCGTTTCGGTCATATTTGTAATCTCCTTCAAACTTTAAATCTCACCATCGAGAAAAATAAACGTCCACAACGGAAGCCGGCAATTAATAGGTTTGACATCAAGCTAAAAAACTTTCCCTTATAAGTTGTCTCTCTAAAAAGCGCCTTGATAAGGCGGTTTTCTAACAGATGTCTGCGCACTTCACCTTATTCCATGGTTAAGTCAAGGCAAAAATGGAAAGCTAGTGACAATGTGCATGCTGCCTTTTCGCCATATTTGTTTATTTTTGGGTTCCATTCTAAGACTGTAAATATACCACAGTTTGACCATATAAATACCAAGTCATTGCGAAAACTGTTAATAGTCTGCCGGTCCCGTTTCTGAATTATGCAATAATGGAAATTAACCTATACGAAAAGTCCTATCTTGCTTGCTTAAAAGTCAACGTATCCGCTTTGTGGAAAGCTTTTTAACAGTAAGTTATTGAGAGTATTCGCAAAAGGTAGGAACAACAAAGAACACTTAAACAGAGGCGCTAGTACTGCGTTTTAGGGCATGAAATCACACAGATTTCTAATTTTGACTTTTTAAACTTAATAAAGTGTTTAGTTTTCCAAAAATATCCCGCTTGATTAGACCTTGGTTCATCTGACTTACGGGACAAAAACCATTTTTCGAGTGCAACATGTTCGTTTGGTAAGGCCCTCGAGTTTAGATGGCTCTCTTCTCATTTAAAAAAAAACTCGCGGATGTGAAAACTCCGTCTGGCGTAATTATTAACACAGAAGACCGCCGGAATACATGACAGCATAGATATCCGCTCAAAATTCTGGCTAGCGAAATCATTTATGCACATGTTCTGCAAACAAACAGGACACTTTGCGGATTGGGCTAGATGAATAAGTGGAATGTGCAAAATTTTAGTTGCCCACAGTTGGTCGTCTCAATTTCCGTTAACACGTTCCGTGAGTTAGGTCACACACGCACACTGCAGCTTGCATTTTGAGAAAATGAAGAAGACATGCGCATTAATTTTATTTTTGATATGCCAAGCTTACAAAGAACAGCAGTTTGTTTGGCAGTTAACGCCTCGGAGACTAAAACACTTACTTGCTTGACCCAAAGAGATGCGTATCGATTAAACTCCATTTTATTCTTTCAGACACCCAAATTCATACCTCGTTCTCCGTTAGCAACAGCATCCTCACAAGTGGCGTGGTCACGATTATGAATGCACTGTTTGCGGGACAGCCAATTGCCATCATTGGACCATCTGGACCATCATTTATAATGGAGGCGCTTATTGCTCAGGTAACGGGGACGCAGTCCTTTAAAAATGCAAGCAAAAACATTATTGGGTAAAAGTTCTGTAAATTGGGGTATGCTACATCCCAAACACCATTAAAGAGGGTCAAAAATAAGTGCTACGGTGAAAAAGGCTTCGTTTGTTTGAATTTCACTGCCAGTCAGAAGAACTTGCATCGAGTCAGGCTGACCATTTCAAATTCAACTTTTGAGAAGACTCAGATTAGCATTTTTGACTGTTTAGAAGCTGAAGAGACACTATTTTAAGCAGAGCAGAAGTTAATTCAACGGTGTTAATGGTATATTTACTTGAGGGGCTTTAGGGCCCCGACCTTGCGGATAATTCACTAACGGTAAATTGTACAGAAGATCATATCCCCGAATAAAGCCAGGGATTGAACTTTTGTCCGCTATTAATAATGCCGACAGAGTCACTGTTGCGTTGAATCCACATGAGTCGCACATTGGCTTGCGGAATGCCTTTGTTGGGCTGCCTTGAGTCTCCGTGATACCTTGACCGTTGCCGTATTGGCTTGTGGCACGCTGTCCCACCCCGTCGGTAAGGGGTGGACCTGATCACGCGCGAAGTTGAATCAGCGGCGGTACTGACGGTGGATTTAATTTCAACTTCGGAAAACCACGGTCCAATCAGCCTGGCAAAGCGCAAGTGAACAACTGACAACGTAGTCGAATTGTGCTGTTGGGGAAAAAGACAAAGAAGACTCTAGTGGCCATTACCTACTTAGCTCCAGCTTCTAGTGACAAGTCATTACCCCTGTTCCGAGTGGACACATAGTATTTTAAGTCAAACATTGGTTCGTTTTCTGCTAGCTCCAGTCGATAGTGTTAGTGTCCACCTGTGGGCGACAAAATGAATGTTTTCTCTTCTCCTCGAGTTGAGGTCTACTGCACTCACAGTTTCTTATCGTGGGTTGTGCTTATTTTAGAGCCCTTACGCAATTAAACGATTATTGTCGGCTTTAATATCTACCAGGATTATAAAAATGCAGTTAATCTAAGCAAGTTGCAACTTGAAGAGTAAAAACGTCAATGAAATTTGCCATTAAATTTAAGGAGTTGACTTACTGCGTATTCCTTTGGAGCATTTTTATGCTTGTATCATTCGACTGGTAAAAACTCCTACTGTGCTTGTCTGTGGAGCGCATCTCGAAAATCGTCTGCAACGGAGTTTTATAAATGTCTTCCGATGTTGCTTCTAATTACTAAAACGACGTTGAGGCCAAGGCACTCGTAAAATCCCGATCACCACACTCGTGTTTTATCGCCGTAGGTCAGGCCTCCTGGCCTTTGTGGAGTGCGTGCGTACAATACCTGTAAACAATTTATCAGTGCGTGGGCGCATGTTCAGATGGAATTTTAAGGATGAGATAGGTTAGAAGGAAGTATAAAAAGCCCCCCCCCCGAGGAAAAAACCAAACACATGGTTACTTCTCTTGAGGGAGCAGAGGAAACAGACATTTTGGATGGGGCAAATAAAAATTCCCAAAATCATCAACCACATTATGTTTGCTTAAAGGAATAACATGTTATGTTCTTATCATAATCCCTAACCGGTAGCCCGTTCTAAAACTCCGTACGATCGAATCCCCAGGTGAGAACTTAGCGGCAAGGATGGAAGAACAAGAAGTCTATTGCTGAGTCCCAACAGCGAAAATCTAGCGATGGAAGGTACATTTTGAAATGTCCAAGGCCAGCCTGGAACTGAGCCAATCAGATATTGCCCTTGAGATGCTAGCATGTCGACTGGACTTCTAACTCATATGAGTGGCTCGTCCCCCTTCAATCCTGCCGGCCGCTGGCGCTATAACAACAAGCGCACACCGTGTGGGCGGATCGATAAGATGGCGTGTGAGCGCGTTAGGGTGGCGTGCGAACAAGTCGGTTTGGGAGACTCTTAACAGAAACAGCTTTTAGTACATGTCGAGAACATGCCAAACAAACCACACCAATGCTCAAACGACAAGCAAAATGCTTGCAATAATCTATCGCCAAAACAAAAAACCTACAAACTCACTACCAGGTGGGCATTTCAATGAAAAATGAAAACACATTCTGCACCATTAAGAAAAAAACATACGAATTTAAAATAAGGAAATAAGGTGGGAATGCCAACAAATAAACTTTGAAGGCCAATGAGTCTAAATATTGCAACAAGATGCCTGTGTTTTCTTCACCAGAGGCTCAGCCGTAAAGCACATGCATATGAATAGCCCACCGAAATATGCACCTCTAATGACGGAATGTCAAAAATACAAGACAAAATCTGTTCATAAGCAACCGATGGTTACTACCGACGGGGGAGTTCTCTTGCTGATAACTGCACTTGTGACTTTGGGCGTGGGATGTGGAAGCGCATACTACGAGCTATAAGTGATGAATTTTCTTTCGAGCACACTAGACATAAGAAAACAAAGTCGGTCGCAATAGAGAAGCGAATAGGTCCAATGCACCAGTGGAAGCAGATTTTACCAGGCGCGTCTAAGCCAGTTTATTGAGGGAATGAGGCTTTCGCTCTTGAGCTCCTTATCCATATTGAAAAACAGCAATTGAATCAATTGTTACATCAGTAAATGTGGAAATTCAAAAGTTAACAGTGAGTATGAGCCAGGCGAAAATTGCGCCCTTTCTTGTCTATGATCAGGAACCAAAGTAATACATACAGTCTTCCGGGTTTAATTACAACGCTGAGAAAATGAACGCGCAGATAGATGCGTAGTGAAGGGAATGTGGCATTGGTATATCCGTCACCTACGAAACGCGCATTCTACGCCACTAGACGCACCGCGATTACAAAGGCAAAAAAGTTCCAGAAGTAATTCCAGCTACCCACAGAAAATAAGTAGTACCTTATCCAAGGAAAGCGGTGCGGGGGTTCTTATACATCGCTGTCATCTTGCGTTCTTTCCATAACCCTTTACTTCGTCTACTTTCTTACTTGATATTTCAGGAGGCTGGAAAGTTTGGAGTGGAACTGTACGACTACCGCTTTTGGGTTTGCATTTACTCCGTTGTTTGTGGGATATTCCTCATTGCTCTGAATCTATCAGAGGTTGCAACTACGACCACAAAATCTTTGGAGGAACTCTACAGCGCGTGCATCGCAGGTTTTCTCATTATCAAGGCATTATTTTCAGTTTTCAAGGTAAGTACTAGGTAGCTCAAGCGCAACTTGATAACCTCCTGATGATCCGCCAAAACTGTCGTGTCTGCTGCTCTGGCTTCGCAATGTCTGCTTTCTAGGCGCATGCATATTTCATTAGACAGCAGTCATAAGATTATCTTATTCTCTGCTTAAATTATGTTTGCATATTTTACCAAAATCTCATGGGCACCGAACATGATCATGACAACAACAACGGCGACGACGACGAGCCAAATTTTTGCAAGTAAGACTGACCCAGCAACTTCTTCAAGCGCCATTTCTAATTGCATTGTTATACGGTGAGAGGACAAAGCTGAGACGACTAGAAATGTGTTTGAGCGCAGTAGTCGCGGATCAGTGGAGACGTTTTGTGACATATGAGTTGATTTAGGCATGCTATCATGACGGTGGATGCGGAGGTGTCCCACGAGTTCATTGAGTGACCTGAGTGTCACCTGACATTTTTGCTGATTTGCGACGTCGATCCACTGCCTTCGAGATTTGCACGCCTTCCGCTACGCCTTGACCTGCTGGATTCGACGCGTTTTCCAGATAACTGCTCGGGTTTTTCAGCGGTTTTTCGGATCTGTCGATTTCGTCCGGATTCTTCCCACGTATTTGGAGTGGCTTGCAGTTGCTTGAATTAAGTCTTCATGATGTCTAAAATATCGTCTCATTTGTACACCTGCCTTTAAGCGCCTCTAAAGATACCGCCATAGAATAGTACCCATAAGATCTTCACGAAGTGACAGTCACACTCATATCTGCTTTAATATGGCGATGACAAAAAGAATGATAGTACTTTCCAAAAACTCGGTGCCCGGCATCCTTTTTCCAGCAAGATCTAATCTTGTAGCCGTACCTGTTAGGGGTTCGGGGTTGGAGTTAGGGTTTAGGGTTTTGAGTTAGGGGTTGGGGTTAGGGGTTCGGTTGGGGCTTGTCTGCTACAGGTGCGACTACGAGATAAGATCCGATCCTTTTTTCCTTTTCTGAAACCAATAGCTTAAGATAGTTTGCGATTTGCAATATTCGACTACATCGAAAACTATTAACCTTCCTTGATTCGGTTTTGGACATTTTGATGGCACCTTCCAGCACAAAATGTCATCTGGGTGTGTGTGTGTAAGCAGTGTTTACTATCTGTTTATCCTGACCTAGCCGATTCCGCACGACTTGCCCACGGGTCCAGGTCCCATCAACGGCTCAGACCTTGCTCTCCTAAGAACGGCAGCTACCACGGGAGTTACAGCCTTCCTAGCGCTATCAATGGCTGTCTTCTGCATCACCGTGGCTCAAATTAAACAAAGCAGGATGTTTCGACGGAAGGTAAGCTGTCACTTAACGTCCTGCGTAGAACTTTTTTTCGAGAATGTTGCCATTCGCTAAGTCAGAGGTCAATATACGCAGTTGCTTTCGTTGTAAATACTTTCTCGTTTAGCTTACACAAGTACACTTTTGAAAGCGGACAGTTCAGCTGACAACCAGACAAAGAGTTCATTTGCTTTTCTTCACCGAAAGGATGGGAGGTAGAATGCTTGAGAAGTCTTCAGGATTTGTGACAACTAACTCTGCCCAACCGGCTTACGAGCATCAGGATAAATGACTTTCACCATGGCATCTATTGAAGTTGCACAACATTCGTTTTTTTTACACAGGACTGGTTTACGCCAAGTGACTGACGTGGCTTTTGCTTTTGCAGG
>CACRXP010001126.1:64373-76697 GCA_902702965.1 Spirometra erinaceieuropaei | reverse complement strand
GGGGACAGGCGTGTCGGCGAGATCATGAACGTCGGAGCACGCATTAGCTGTTGCTATTCTTAAGGTGGGCCCCAGTCAGTCCACCGCGATCGGGGACCCTCCTAGTGCACATCTAGGTCAAGATGACGGTTGATGCTGTCTGGGTCGGAGTGCCAAGTTTCGACGAATTTCCGTGCCTGTTTGGTGTTAGCCATGGCGACCACTTCAGTACCGTCCCAAATGAAACGGTGGTCACAATCAAGAGCGTGCGCGAACACGAGAGATAAGGGGTCGCGTCGGCGGAAAGCGTTGATATTTATGTATATTTATCAGAGGGGAGACGATAGAGTCTGGGGAGGAAGGGGGGTGGTTGCTACAGCACTGTGTTGGACTTGTTTGCCTTCATTCAGTCATAAGCCTGACCACCAGCTGTGACCGGAAACATAAACATACGCAAACAGAGAGTTGTCACAGCCGGTTCACCACTGGGGTCTACCAGATAGGTCATAAACACTTCACCGAAGCGAAGTTCATAAGTGCCTCGCCACCTGCCATTCTCTGTCTCTGAAGATCGGTTATTTATCGACTAAGGGATGGGCACACACCGATCCATTGGCTTCCTGAAGCGAACATACTTCGTTTGGTTGATGGGGGTCACGAAAAGGCAACCAACTAAAAGGACGAAGTCGGCCAAGATATGACAGTAGAGGGAAGACGACAGAGTCTGGGGCGTAGAGTAGATACAAACTCTGTCGTCTCCCCTCTGCTATCATTGCTTCGTCAACTTCAACCTGGCAGGCGGGTGTCGGTTCGTGACCCTATACGAAGCTTGTTTGTTTTGCGAAACCGATGGGTCGCCGTACGCCCATTCTTGATTGAATGTTTATATGCATACACTTGTGCTATATTTGCAAATTCAGCTATATTTATTAGCCCGGCCAGTATAGGAATAATTATAACATTTGAAGAAGAAGAAGAGTCGAGCACCGGAACACTTCGTTTATTATCCTGCACTTTCAGACTCGTACAGGAGTCCATCGTCAGAGTAAGTGGCAGAAACAGGACAAGCGGCAGTTATAAGCCACGTAGGCCCAATCATCGACCGATGTCGCACGACTGGAGTTGACTACAAAGGGCTCTGTACGCCGGCGCCAGATCGATAGATCGATTGACCGAGTTCTCATCCGAGGCCCAGGCTTCAATCAATTCTCGGCCTGTTTTGTTTCCGGCGTGGGCGACTATTATGGTGGCTGCGAAGTCAAACTCGTGACCCATTTCGTAGGTGTGGGCGGCCACTTGTGATAATGCGTCGCCTCGCCGCACAGCCAGCTTATGTTCGTGTATGCGCGATTCGAGCATGCGTCCAGTCTGTCCTGTGTAGTTACAAGGACAATTTTGACACGGGATGCGATACACTACCCCAGATTGCTCTTCAGATTTTAACCGGTTTTTAATTTTCATGACCCTGTTGCGCATGCTGGCTTTGGGGCGGTGTGCAATTCCAACACCTAGCTCCGCAGCAATGCGCTCGGTCGCTTCTGAAACACCCTTGATGTATGGCAGAGAATGCCATATCGTCAGTGGTGTTGATGTTCGAGTTCTCTGGTGGCGAATTTGGCAAAGTGGATGTACTCAAAACTGAAGTTCCTCCAAAGCACTTCGACTACCTCAGTTCGATCAGCCTCTCAATTCCTCCTAGACCTCCGAGGTCGGAGAATTCAATCGGACGAAATCACGGTCTCCTTCGATGTGACGTCGTTATTCACATCCATCCCACCAAACGTGGCCCGCGAAGTCTTGCGCAAGAGACTTGAAGAGGCGTACGATGAGACTCAAAATGCCCTCAAAATTGAACACCTAATGAGGCTGTTTGAATTCTGCCAACGAACTTTCTTCACTTTTGCGGGAGAGACCTATGAACAAATCAAGGGAACCTGGAACTCGAAATTTCGCCTTCATTCATAATTATAACAGTTAATAAAACCACCAAAACCGCGAATCAGCCTCGTTAAACATGCTTTTCAATTTTTTCCCTCATCAGAGCGCTCTATATCATCGAGCAGCGTGTGAACACGCTGATTGTGGGCATCCTAATCACCCTGTCAGTGTTCATTGGGGACGTACTACACTACATCCCCTTGGCTGCCCTCTACGGCCTCTTCCTCTACCTCGGACTGTTCTGCCTCAAGGGCATGCAGCTGATTGTTTTTCTGCGCGTTGTGCTAACCCGACGGAAGTACTGGGGCGAGTGGGCCCTGCTGGATGGACTGCCGAATCGACAAGTGGTGGTTTTTACGCTCATCTGGCTGCTCGAATTAACAGTTCTCCTGGTCCTGCTCATCTTCAGTGAATTCCCCATTTTGCTCCCAGGTGCTGCCAGTTTACCCTTCGTCCTGTTATTGGCGGGAATTTTGCGACGATTTGCCATGCCACGGTGGAAATGGATGGCGCCTTATCTTGAACGGGTAAATATTTCACTATGCTCTCTCACTTACTTTCCATGACACTGCCATCAGGGATGTACTTTCTTCAGGTCCAGCCAATTAGACGCGGAGTCGTCAAGTATTCCCCGTTTTTGATTCATCCGGACTGGTTAGTCGTACCATAAGTCATTAAAACTTGTGAAGCATTAGATACCAATTTAGATAATATCTATCTTATGCGGTGGTGAAGTAATGGTGGATCAGGGCCTCTAAAACGGGTATATGCTTTGGACCAACACGGAAGCCAGATCGGAGTCCGGCAGGCGTTGTCGGGAATGCGCACCCATTACAAATGCCAACATTGGGGTATGGTGGCACGCCAAAGTGCAAGCTCAGGCCACCCCCTGTTTTTGACATATAAAATCCTGAGCCGGATCTGTTGTCGACCAGGGGATGCGCTGGTACGTCTAGGTGCGGATCTACGTCGTTTCAGCCACCTGTGTCCTCTCGCACCGCAGGTCTTCTTGACTCTGTATTGGCAACGGATCCGGCTGGGAGAGGAAGGGTGCGGTAGATGTAGCTCAACTCTTCCATCACTGTAAACTCATTTACGCGCAGGTCACTGTCCCGATCCCATCCTGCTGCGGAACAGACGGTGGATATCGCCGGCAACGACAGTCTAACTGTTGGGTCACGTAATTCAGCTTGAATTAACTCATTTGCGAGTCGTCCCCGCCAACGGGGCCCATTATATTGGTTTAGAAACATTAATTAACCAGTACTCACTTAATCAGTCGATTTTGTACGGGCATACAATGCAAATTATTCAACGTGGAAAGGACTTAAAACTGCTCACCTTCTGCAGCATTCCAAAAAAAGCAATTTTCGACTGAAAACATCCAGAGTTCAGAGACCGTCTGAGGCGTGTACTTATTCATAGGTTTAGTCGGACATGTTCGGTTATCATATGCCTACTTGTGAAAAAATTTTAATTTTTACTCTTCTTAAAGTGTCCGAAAAATTTAAAAAAAGCTGAATGCTCGTCAAATTTGCCTCCACAATTCTGATATCGAACTCTAGGAATCCATTGAGTTCTTCAGGAACTTACAGTCCAGGAGATGTCGAAGTTTAGGAATCTAAACCGTCTAAAATATGTTAATTTTCGGGTATCTTTAGTGGCCGGTTTGGAAAACGGCTTTCAATAGGTTCGACCTAGACCTGGATACATACAGCAAATTCAGACCTGACTGCATTTGGTAAGCGGCGGCGGTTGGTTCTTAAAGTATGAACACTTCGGAGAGTTTTCGGGGGCGGAGTGAAGAAGGACGGGGACTTGTAAACCGTTATTCTGCCCAAACGTACCTGGCAGTCTTTAGCCAATCAGTGTTAGGCCAAGGCTCTTCTAGCGCGCGTAGGCAAAAGTAGTTTGCGCACAGGCAAAGGGGCTGTTTCACCGGACTCTTTTACCTGCGTTGTGACAAGTGGGCGCTAGCTTAAAGGCTTCTGATAATTCTTCGGGACAATCTCCGACCACACGGAAGACTTTGTTAGCACCCAATGGTTGTGCTATGCCCACTAAATGCGTACCCGTCAAAAAGTTTGAAAGCGTGTGCTATGTCAGTATCAGCTAACCATGGCTCTCGCAGCCTGGAATGCGTTGGCAGTTCCCTAATACCTGATTCCCTGCCTGTGTATACAGGTGGTGGGCATGGCTGTCCAGTCATCCTCGTCCATCTGACCCCTGTTTCGGTGTTGATGTTGGTGTTGTTGCTGGTCAAAAACACGGTCATTTGCTGTGTGATCCGGTCTTGACTCTGTCCTGACACCGGGTCCGGGTGGGGAGTGGGGAGAGGGGAGTGCGGTAGATGCTTCGTAAGCCTACTATTGCTTTCAACTAGTTCACGCGCAAGTCACCGTATCTGCTGCGCCTTGCTGTGGAGCTAACGGTGGATATCGTTGAACTCTACGGTCGAACTGTTAAATGCGTACCCCGTTTTTCAACCTTATAAGACTCATGCTGCAGCAATTACTAAAAGAGGCTAACACGAAGACGCGTTGCTCATCCGTTTGAAAATGGCCGTCATGTGGAAACCAAGGATGCCTTTCTCGACTCGGCCCTGTCGTACCGGATGATAGACGTTTGATCGGAAAACGAGAGACTGGAGTTTCGAGTACGTCTGCGGAAGACAGTTTTCCAGCTGACGTGGGGTTTTTTAGTCGGAATCCTCAAAACGTAATAATTGTTTAAGGAAAAAGTTGTAATGCACGTCTCTTCCAATCCCCGAACCCACAGTGGGGGGCCCTAAAAGCCGAAGATGCCGTTTAATTCGAACTTCAGGGATATTTCTTCCATTTCAATTTCAGATGGACCCCAGATCGATAACAACACACGTCACTGAACCGGAAACCGAAATCACCAACGACAGTCTAGAAGACAGAACACACGACGAGGAGGAGGTCTAAACAGGGAATGGTGGATTTACCGCTTATCAGAAATCAAAGCCTCGTAACAGGCAGCTCTTAACGACTGACTATACCGATAGCGGCATACAGTGTCCTTTTACATTGACGACTTTTTTCTTGGTGTTTACAACACGAACATTTGCCCAGAATACTCCCAGAAACTATACTTTTATATGCTGTTCCTTCAGATTACACCAATAACTATTTCTTTTGTTCTCTTGCTTCCCTTTCCTGCGACCTTTGAGAATTGGGGTTGGCAAACCTTGCGCCGACAGGTCATACGTAACGACGCCGAGTAGGGCGCTAGAAGACTAATTTTCGTCCGTGAACCTGCCTAGTGAGTTGAGGAACAACGTGAGCATTAACGTTTTTGTTTCGCCAGCTGTTTTTGGTCCTCACCCGACGGTTTTTCCCCCTCGGACCTGATGGTTACTCACATTCACATATGAAATCACAGCCTGTAGGCTCACACTCCCTTTGCAATGCCATTTCGTCCCAGGGAAAGTCTGCGTCAGTATGTCTCGTGCGGAGGACTGACCTCACAGGAGACTGCTGTCTGCATGCGACGCAGAGCAGGTAGTACGACCTCAATCACGGAATCATTCTTGATTAAGGAAACCAGCAACTTTGGAGGTTACCGACCGCTCCCTCTGGTTTTTATCATTAGACGGGACGAATAGCAGGGCGTGATCGCCGTTCTCTGCACAGCGCGTTTGAGAGCTGGGTGGCAGATTTGAATTTCCGCCTCATGATAGTAGATGCATGGAGCAACAAGCAACACAAAAGTAAATACTCTCCCCATTACGACTCATTTACCAAGAGATCTACCTAAGCAAGTGTCATTTGGGGGTGTTCCCTCAAACT
Organism: Spirometra erinaceieuropaei; assembly: GCA_902702965.1. Taxonomy (NCBI): domain Eukaryota; kingdom Metazoa; phylum Platyhelminthes; class Cestoda; order Diphyllobothriidea; family Diphyllobothriidae; genus Spirometra; species Spirometra erinaceieuropaei. The sequence continues at coordinate 70,968 of CACRXP010001126.1, read as the reverse complement.
GTAGGGATGAAAGTAAGTAGAGGGTCAGAAAAGGAGTAAATTTACCGACAAAATACTAAAATACGCAAGATAATAGTCGAAATAAAAAGTCGGGAGTCCATTTGACTGACTGCAAAGCAGAGAGTCGGGTAAATTTATGTGATGTACGATGTGGGATTGATCGTAAATTTACCTTGACAGTGTATACAGAAGGTGGGCTAACTCATGAAGTGCAACCAAAATACTGAAATGTGTATTTGTTCAGGAAATACTACTTAAGTAGAGTTTTAAAATTAGTCATCATGCAGCATAATTATATAATAAGTCAATCACCTCGGAATGCTGACTTTCGATCGAACATCTTTCCGGCCGCATGCAAAAACGACACTCTGCAAGCAGCACGACTTTTTCTCAGTGATTTTTGGTGGCCTTAAAAATGCAATTAATTTCATGGAAAAGATGCATAACAAAATTCAATCATTTATTCATTCGAATGAAAATTACGCCTTTTTCCAATTTTATACCCTAAGGACGGGTATAGGCCGGTTCAAAGAAGTTTCTATTATGAGATTTTTTAATACCGTGAAATGCCTGTTCATAATACATCGTGTTCCTGCATTTACTAATGTTCCTTTGAAGTTTACAATATGGCCCAAATCCACTGCTAAATTTTAAGAAACCCGTATGGTATTCTCTATTACCGTAGAGAAATGCACCGTTTTCCGTACGCAGAACATATACGATTTGTAGTTTGTAAACCCTGAATGCATGTGTAACGCAGGTCGTGTTCAACATTATTCGAGAAGTGCAAACTTCTTTAAAAACCGAATTATACTCCTCCTTTGAGTACCAAGTTGGAAGAAGACGTCATTTGCTACCGAATGAGCAAAAGAATAAATATTTTTATGCACGCTGTTCATGAAATATAATCGACATTTTAAGAGCATCGAAAATCAACTAGGAAACGTCGTGCTACTTAAATAGCAATTTTTGCATATTGTCTTTTTTGGATGCGGCCGGAAATATGTTCGTTCGAAAGTTAGCATTTCGAGGTAACTGAATTATTATAGAATTACGCTGCATGATGATTAATTTTAACACCCTACTTAAGTAGTCTTCCCTAAACAAAAACGCATTTCAGTATTTCGGTTAACATTTCGTGATTTAGCACACCTATTGTATATTGCCTTAGGTAAGTAACATCGTGTTTCTTTGTCTACGTTTGTGCAACTTGTACCGTGAAAAATTAACTTAAAAGCACCGTTTTTACAGGCGGTTTGACAGTGGGGACATTATAATGAATACAATTATACTTCTAATCAGTATATTTTCAGGGACGTTACCGAATTCATAATATCCCCATGGAATGTCACCATAAATTCGACTTGTTTTGAAGACAAAGCGACATAGCGAAGCAGCCTTCGTCGAAGGATCGAAAATATACAGGACAGGTTAAGTGGAGTACACACTACTTCTATCCACGTTTAGGGTTTCGGTAAAAACGTCACTAGTTAGTGACTTCTAACATCCAAAACCTAATTCCTGAGTCCTCGAGCCTTCCCTATTTCTCCAATATCCAAAACAGTACAAATGATCACTTTTAGTACGCATTAATAACACTTTATCTGAACGGGATAAACGGCAGTTTACCTGAGGTATTTAGTAAATATTACTCGTCTGATAATTTTATACTGACTGTCATTCGCAATTACTCTTCTATGACATCTTTAACTAGGAAACCTGTTAAATACATTATTTCTTGAGCCAGATGAATTCATAGCAAAAGCGAAAAACTACACATTTTCGACTTGGGTTCGTTAGACCGTTGCCTGGCGTACAGATAATGTGCAGAAAAAATCGATAGTGGTTTGGAGTTTTAGCAAATGAACGAAGGCCAGCATCAGTGCAAAGTTGAAAATCCGAAATAAATGTGGGGAGCGGGAAGGTTTCTATGAGAAAATGAAACGGTTGTCACGAGGAACGGAAGCGAAGTGGCGCCATAGCCTGAGGCGAAAGGAAGACGTGACCAAACACGGCACATTAGGGCAAGTCAGTCGCGAAATGCACGCGAGAATAGAGCTAGCCAATCAGCGCGCGGTGAGTCATCGAGCACGCGCGATGCTTTGCTCGAGTGTGCAGCCTTATCAATGACTGGTCTAGCATTCGAGGGTTTGCCGTGAGGGAATTTTCGTGCAAGAAACGTCCGATCGCCGATCGGCACGCCACGGGTCGGAATGCTCTAGAACCCCCAAGAGCCAAACAAACAAGGCGACCGTTAACGAGTTGAAACTCGTATTAAGCAGGCTGACATCATAGAGCAGTTTGTTCCAGAGCCCACTTTGCTTCTCCTTCGTCGACCTGTCTGGACATAAAAACGGATTTATTTAAAAAAATATGTGGTTTAAAATGGAGGCATTTTAACTTCCAAGAGTTTCGAAGGGGAAGACCAAAGAGTAGATAAAAAGCAGCGACCAGCTACTACCTTGTCAGAGAGAAAAGGAATAGTACCGACTCGTACACGGGAGCCACCACATGCTTGCATTTTCCTACTTAGACATTTCGCTGTTTATAGCCAGCATGAGTGCTTACGTCTCAACTTTTGTAAAATATAAATGAGAGTTCGACGGCCAAATTCAAATCGGTCATAAATTAAGTGAATTCTCATGTTAGTTATATCAGTGATAATATTTCCAAATACACGCATGTAATTCGACTTTTGTTGTTGGTCCAGCGCATTTGCAGCGCAGTCATTTGTAGGGGCTTACCGCCATGACAGCTCGATCGTCGCATTTGATGATGTCCACCGTGTGCTCCACAGCAAGATGAAGAAAGCACGGTGACTTGAGCGCGGATTAGTTTATAGTGAGTGTAAACTTGCGCTGCATCTATCGCACTCCCTCGTCATCCCCACCTGGACCCGGTGTCAAGACAGGGTCAGGAAGACTGGAGACGGGGGAGGGCGCAGGTAGATGGCGTGACCTGCGCCTTGGCGCTCCACCCCACACTCTCTGGTCCACGAAAAAATCGATCAGGCGTTTAACCAACAACAACAGCACCACGACTGGTTAGAGGGAGGAGGATGACTGGGCAGCCATGCTCCGGCGGGAGCGCAAACACATCCACCGGCAAGGAACCAGGGGCCGGGGAATTGCCAGCGCATACCAGGCTGCGGGGGTCATGGTTTGCTGATCCTGACATAGCAGACGCTTACAGATATTTTGGCCCAAGCCATCAACTATACAGGCGCGCATCACACGCCCTAGACGTAGGTATCACGAGGCATTAGTCACTGCGTCCAATCCAAGCAGCAGATGGCTGACGGGTACGGAGAATGGACTAGTGTATGGAAGATGAGAGAGAGAGTAAGTGAGGACAATCCCGGAAAATCCATCCCAACGGCACTCCACGAGGTTCTTCAACATAAAAATCTGGCACGTTTTAACCCATCACGGTGCACCAAAAGTCGTGGCTTATAAGGTTGCCAATTCTAGCTCTCTTGCTTTTTCCGTTTTCTCGGCCAGTTCCTGAGTCTCTCTCTCTCTTCCCCCGCCCCACATTTTTATCCAGCTCGCTTGTTCTCATCCTCAGCTTCCCACATCTCTGCTTCTCTCGTAAATCTCCATTATCCTCTCTTCTCCCTCTCCCCCTCCTTAACCTCACTCCCACCGATATGGCTCAACATATTTTTTAAAATTGTATTCGACGCCGGCTTTCGAACAAACTTCTTTCCGGCTGTATCTAAAAACCATATTCCGCAAAAATGACTATCTAAGTAGCATGCATTTTTCATTGATTTTCGATGCCCTTAAAGATTTAATTATATTTCATGGAAAGCATGCATATAAATGTTCATTCTTTTGCTCGTTCAGTAGAAAATTACGTCTTCCTTCAGTTTTACACTTGAAAGAAGGGTAAACTTCGGTTTTGAAAAATTTCTAATGGTGAGAATTTTAATACCGTGAAATGGCCCTTCATAAAACGTCATGTCTCTGCATTTACCATCGTGGCTTGTAATGTTAACAATGTGGCTCAAATCCACTGCTAAATTTTATGAATCCCATATGGTCTCCTCCTAATACCGTAGAGAAATGTATGGTTTTCTGCACACAGAGAAAACGTACACCCTGTAGTTCTGAAACCCAGGATGCAAGTGCAACGGCAGGTCGGGTTCAAAATTAATCGGGAACTCGAATTTCTTTAAAACCAAATTATACCCTTCCCTTAAGTATAAGTTTTTAAGAAGACTTAATTTTCTACTGAATGAGTAAAAGAGTGAATATTGTTATGCATGTTTTCTATGAAATATAATTGAATAATTAGGGGCATCGAAAATGAATGAAAAAATGCATGCTACTAAAATAGTCATATTTTTACAGAGTATGGTTTCTAGATGCAGTCGGAAAGAAGTTTGTTCGAAAGCCGGTGTCCTGGGGTAACTGAATTATCATTGAATTATGCTGTACGATGATTGCTTTTACAACCCCACTTAATTACTCTTTTAGAAAGAAAAAGGCATTTCGGAATTTCTGTTGAGATTTCATGAGTTAGCCCACTTATTGTACTGTCATCGCCTCCCGTTCTTGCTGCCTCCAGTGCATCCGGCTTACTGTCACCCTGGCAAGCGGCGGGCAACCGCTTGTAGCCTCCTCAAACCCCCACCCCGACCCCCGGGTGGACCTCTGCCCGCCCCCGCCCAATCATATGATTTGTTAGTGCGCGAGGCGTTAGCTTTTCTCACCGCGTGAGCTTCCTGCCCTGACAGGGCTCTTCAGATGGTCATCGCATGGCGACTGGACCTTGCGCTCATGTGTCGGTCGCTTAGTTCTGCCAGAAGTCGCACCCAGTAGCCAGTAGACTTGTTTAATTAAAGCTGGCTGATCCCCTGCCTATTTGACCTCAGAGTCGAAAATCTCTTTCCCGCGGAGGACTCATATCACCAGCGTGTCATGTAGTGCCATTGATGCATTGCATCGTGAGGAAGTGAGGGCTGTATCGAGAGTCATACGGCTGGAGGTGATCAGTCCACCATGTCTATACCTGTTTGTACCAAACAGAGGGCACAGCTTAATATCTTGCGTCGATTGGCGATTAAGTTGGCAACAAAACCAAACCTGAGATTATGCGACCATCACAGATGCAAGGATTGAGGTGTGGACCGGTAGGACAGAAACTGCCATTCCACACTCCCCTGTCTGGGGAGCAAAACCTTAGGCATTTTGAATAACCGTACTCTAATGTGCCTGAAAATTTCGAAATTAAGAGGTGGACAATTTCGATTGAAATAAGGGAGGCGACGTCTAGCCAGAGGGACTGAAGTAGTTCCTACCTAAGGCACTACAAGGCAATAGTTCTCATCAGCCTAGGGAGGTCGGGTGAAGATTCGCTCTATCCGCAGTCCCCGCATAGCTCAACTGGTGCCACCAGTGACAAGGTAGACCGGGATTACAAATTTCCAACCTCTTGGCCGTCTTCAGTTAACAGTACCCCAAATCCACACTGGGAGTATCAACGCTTCTCACTCAGCAGGTAAGTCAGTACTGACGACTGGATCCTCCCCTGATTGGCCGTCGAGAGGCTACCTGAGAAGGTGAATGTTGTGCGGACGAGGTCCTGTGTGGGACGCGTAGGCGGACTGATAAGCATTGTCAGCCACTACGCACGAGCCCCCTCCGGTTGTCCTGATGATGTCTTACTATAGAAGCCAGTTGGGTGGGGGGAGAAACCCGACCTAGGCAAACAGTTAGACCACGTGGTCAGCCTAAACTTGCCCTGGTAAATCTGAGCTCTTTGATTTGCGCAATCCCTCTGCGTGTTAACTTCCCTGTTTCTTTCCTATGTTGCTTTTCAAGTTACCATTTTATTGATCAGTCTGCTGCAGTATGCGATCATCCTGCTGTTTTATACTGATTTACTCCGTGGAAGCTCAAATCTCTATTTCTCATTTGTTATCTGCGTTATGCAAAAACAGGCTACAGTTGATAAGCCGTCGCGAAATTTATTGGTTCCAATAAATTCTGCTGTCTATGCTTGCTTCAAATTCATTCCGGGGAAATATAGCTTCAAGTGTTATATATATTTCTCGAAAATCCCTCTCATTGTAAAATAATTAAATTGCATATCATGATTCTGCGTCTACCATATGGAACGCAGGGTCGACGCCACAGCTCCCGATAGTCAAACTGTCACCTGAGAGACTGCTGGAGTGGATTCGAAAAGCATAAGATAATGACTCGTTTTCCACCCAAGAGAGCTTGGAGAGCGCCGTCGTCATACATGCTTCGACATCGTTTTTCTTCCAACTTTCCTGAATGCATTCAAACAGTCTACATGTAAAGTAGCTATCTGTTTGCTTCATAATCCCTGTTTGTGCAGGTGGGCAGTTTTTATGGATCAGTCAACATTTCTTGCGAAAGGTAGAAACAAATGTCAGCGATCGTTTTCTCCGGCAGTCATTAGGAGATAAGAAACGCGTAATTCGGCCCAGGTTCTCCCTTCGTCTTTAGTACACAAATGGGTAGGATGCAGGTCCTTTTGGAGTCCCATGGGAAGGGTGCAGTTAGACTTCCATGTGATCTCGTTGGATGAGATGAAAAACGCACGCACCCCCTAAACGAGG